>WBMY01008597.1:0-12102 GCA_013397315.1 Donacobius atricapilla
TGAGAATAATGCTGATAACACAGAATCAAGGGCCTTTCAGTCTCATTCTTTGCCAGGGAGGAGCTGCACAAGAAGCTGGGAGGGAGCACAGGCAGGACAGCTGATCTGAACTGGCCAAAGGAATTCCATACCATACAGTGTCATGATCAGCATATAAACTGGGAGTTACCTGGAAGGGGGGAGGCCGATCACTGCTTGGGGACAGGTTGAACATCAGTCAGCAATTGTATCATGCATTACTTGTCATTTTTGGGTTTCATTACTCTCTCTCTCTCTCTCCTTTTCATTACTATTGTTTGTAGCAGGAGTAATATTTTTTAATTTGTTTCAATTATTAAGCTGTTTTTATCTCAACCCATAAGTTTTACTTTATTTTCCTGATTCTTCTCCCCATCCCACTGGNGTCTTGTTTAAACAGCTGTTTAAGAACATCACCCAGACATCTGCCCCAAGGCTGGATAGTTATGAGCGGCAGGGTGTGTGGGACAGTATGGGCAAGTGCCTAGGACAGTGGGCACCTCCAATGTTTTTGAACCTCACCCCTGAACTGTCACAGCTAGTCTTTAGCTAAGGCAAAATAAATCTGGTCATGGCAAGTCCAGATCAGCTGACCTGTCTTGTTCTAGAAGTCCCTAGGTGAATAACAGAGCTCATGCAGAGACCTCAGCCAATCATAGCCAGTCCAGAGAGCTGACATATCACTGGTCAAGGAGCTGGGCAGGGCTAAGACTCAGACCAATCAGTGTCTAGATCTGGGAGTTTTGAACTCCCTATATAAGAGTTTCAAACAATAAAGCAGGCTGTTTGTCTCATGATCAAGAGGACTCGAGTCATGATTTCTGTCTCCCTCCCTACCGTCACGTAATACTGAACAAGTGCAGAATATGGAGAAACTAGTAAAAGATTTGGAAAAAGTATGCTGTCACCTTAGTAATTCCAGAGAGACACAAATCACTNGGGCTAATAAAATTATCATTTTGTTGTACTTTGCAGTATTGGCTTATGATAGGATAGCATATCTGGTATGTGTACTCAGCACCGCAGTCACCTCAGTACTTCAGGAGTCATCTATTGGGGTCTTTGAATAATTATGCCTTTTGTCTTTTCTCCTTGAAGAGACAACCTATAGAGGAGACTGCCTTCCTTCCTTCCTTTTCATCCAGGATGATTACAGTAGCATTTGAGAATTTTAAAGATTTTTAATATCCTTTGAATACTCTTGAAACCAACCTGTCTCTTTTGCTAGGAACCAGCATGTTGTTGGATGTGGTTCAGGTCTTGTTTAAACAGCTGTTTAAGAACATCACCCAGACATCTGCCCCAAGGCTGGATAGTTATGAGCGGCAGGGTGTGTGGGACAGTATGGGCAAGTGCCTAGGACAGTGGGCACCTCCAATGTTTTTGAACCTCACCCCTGAACTGTCACAGCTAGTCTTTAGCTAAGGCAAAATAAATCTGGTCATGGCAAGTCCAGATCAGCTGACCTGTCTTGTTCTAGAAGTCCCTAGGTGAATAACAGAGCTCATGCAGAGACCTCAGCCAATCATAGCCAGTCCAGAGAGCTGACATATCACTGGTCAAGGAGCTGGGCAGGGCTAAGACTCAGACCAATCAGTGTCTAGATCTGGGAGTTTTGAACTCCCTATATAAGAGTTTCAAACAATAAAGCAGGCTGTTTGTCTCATGATCAAGAGGACTCGAGTCATGATTTCTGTCTCCCTCCCTACCGTCACGTAATACTGAACAAGTGCAGAATATGGAGAAACTAGTAAAAGATTTGGAAAAAGTATGCTGTCACCTTAGTAATTCCAGAGAGACACAAATCACTGCAACATGCTGGAGCCTGGCCCAGGCCTATCAAGTCCTGTTCAACACTGCTCAGTACCCTCAGGGAGAAAAGGAAGTCTCTGGATCTGACAACAAAATGATAGAGGCATAGGTACATGAATTGCAGTTAAAAACAATCATAAATGGGAGTTCTTCCAGGAAAGTTGCTGTTCCAATCTCCAGCGACAGTTTCCCAGGCAGAGTAGAAGGGCTGATTTTACTTCTGATTATATGGAAAGGAATTCTAATCCATTTCTACAAGTAAGTGGAGAATCCTATGACCAGGACTAGAAGGTCCCTGCCTCCAGCCAGGTGGAAGAAAGGGATAACCAGGTTTACTGGATAGTGTGAATCCGATTGGCACAGCAGCCCCACAGGAGTACAAGGCTTTAGTAGATACTGGTGCACAGTGTACCCTAATGCCATCAAGCTATGCAGGGGCAGAATCCATGTGTATTTCTGGAGTGACAGGGGGATTCCAACAGCTGACTGTACTGGAGGCTGATCTTAGCCTGACTGGGAATGAGTAGTAAAAATACTCCATTGTGATTGGCCCAGAGGCTCTGTGCATCCTTGCCACAGACTATCTCAGGAGAGGGTATTTCAAGAGTGGACTTTTGATATAGCTGTCTTGAAGATGAAGTTAAACAGTTGTCTACCTTGCCTGGTGTCTTGGAGGACCCTTCTGCTGTGGGGTTGATGAAGGCTGAAGAACAGCAGTTGCCAATTGCTACCACAATAGTGCACCAACAGCAATACTGCACCAACCGAGACTCCCTGATTCCAATCCATAAGCTGATTTGTCAACTGGAGAGCCAAGGAGTGATCAGCAGGACCCACTCGCCCTTTAATAGCCCCATATGTCCAGTGTGAAAGTCTAACAGAGAATGGAGATTAACAGTAGATTGTCGTGGACTGAATGAAGTCACACCATCACTGAGTGCCGCCATACTGAATATGTTGGAACTTCAATAGGAACTGGAGTCAAAAGCAGCTCAGCGCTGCCACAATTGATAATGTTAATGTGTTTTTCTCAATCCCTCTGGTGGCAGAGCACAGGCCACAGTTTGCTTTGACATGAAGGGGCATCCAGTACACCTGGAATCAACTGCCCAGGAGTGGAAACACAGCCTAACCATCTGCCATGAACTGATCCAGACTTTGCTGGAACAGGGTGAAGCTCCAGAACTCCTGCAATATATTGATATAATTGTGTGGGGCAATATAGCAGAAGTTTCTGAGAAGGAAGAAAATAGCCCAAATCCTTCTGAACAACAGTTCAGTATAAAACAAAGTAAGGTCAATGAACCTGCACAGGAGATCCAGGTTTTAGGAATAAAATGGCAAGATCAGTGTTGTCAGTTCAATGTCTCCACCAACTAATAAGAAAGAAACAAGCTTTCTTAGGTATTGTGGGATTCTGGGGAATGCACATTCAAAATTACAGTCTGATTGTCAGCCCTTGCTATCAAATGACCTGGAAGAAAAATTATTTCAATTGAGGCCCTGAGCAACAAGCTTTTGAACAAATCAAACAGGAGACAGTTCATGCTGTAGCCTTTGGGCCAGTCCAAATAGAACAACACGTAAAAAATGTGCTCTATACTGCAGCTGGGGAGAATGGTCCTACCTGGAGCCTCTGGCAGAAAGCACCATGGAAGACTTGAGGTCGACCTCTAGGTTTTTGGAGTCGGGCATACAGAGGATCTGAAGTCTGCTATACTTCAACTGAAAAGGACATACTGGCAGCTTATGAAGGGGTTCAAGCTGCTTCTGAGGTTATTGGCACTGAAGTCCAGCTCCTCCTGGCACCCTGGTTACCCATGTTGGGTTGGATGTTCAAAGGCAGGGTCTCCTCTGCACATCATGAAACAGATGCTACATGGAGTAAGTGAGTTGCACTGATCACATGACAAGCTCTGATAGGAAACCCCAGTCATCCAGGAATCTTGGAAATGATCATGAACTGACCAGAAGGCAAAGATTTCAGAATGCTACTAGAGGAGGAAGTGATGTGCTGAAGAGACCCCACTGTATAATGAAGTGCCAGAACATGAGAAGTAATATGACTTGTTTACTGATGGGTCCTGCTATCTTGTGGGAAAGTATTGGAGATGGAAAGCAGCTGTATGGAGTCCCCTACAACAAGTCACAGAAACTGCTGAAGGGGAGGGTGAGTCAAAGTCAGTTTGCAGAGGTGAAACCCATCCAGTTGGCCTTAGACATTGCTGAANTGCACATTCAAAATTACAGTCTGATTGTCAGCCCTTGCTATCAAATGACCTGGAAGAAAAATTATTTCAATTGAGGCCCTGAGCAACAAGCTTTTGAACAAATCAAACAGGAGACAGTTCATGCTGTAGCCTTTGGGCCAGTCCAAATAGAACAACACGTAAAAAATGTGCTCTATACTGCAGCTGGGGAGAATGGTCCTACCTGGAGCCTCTGGCAGAAAGCACCATGGAAGACTTGAGGTCGACCTCTAGGTTTTTGGAGTCGGGCATACAGAGGATCTGAAGTCTGCTATACTTCAACTGAAAAGGACATACTGGCAGCTTATGAAGGGGTTCAAGCTGCTTCTGAGGTTATTGGCACTGAAGTCCAGCTCCTCCTGGCACCCTGGTTACCCATGTTGGGTTGGATGTTCAAAGGCAGGGTCTCCTCTGCACATCATGAAACAGATGCTACATGGAGTAAGTGAGTTGCACTGATCACATGACAAGCTCTGATAGGAAACCCCAGTCATCCAGGAATCTTGGAAATGATCATGAACTGACCAGAAGGCAAAGATTTCAGAATGCTACTAGAGGAGGAAGTGATGTGCTGAAGAGACCCCACTGTATAATGAAGTGCCAGAACATGAGAAGTAATATGACTTGTTTACTGATGGGTCCTGCTATCTTGTGGGAAAGTATTGGAGATGGAAAGCAGCTGTATGGAGTCCCCTACAACAAGTCACAGAAACTGCTGAAGGGGAGGGTGAGTCAAAGTCAGTTTGCAGAGGTGAAACCCATCCAGTTGGCCTTAGACATTGCTGAACGAGAGAAATGGCCGATACTTTATACTGATTCATGGACAGTGGCAAATGCCCTATGGGAATGGTTGCAGCAATGGAAGCAGATAAACTGGTAGCACAGAGATAAACCTGCTCAGGTGGAGAACCTGGTTGTGAAGGTACATCATGTGGATGCTCATGAACCCAAGAGTCCAGACACTGAATAACATAAGAACAACCAGCAGGTGAATCAGGCTGCAAGGACTGAAGTGGCTCAGGAGGATTTGGATGGGCAACATAAGGGTGAATTATTTCTGGCTTGATGGGTCCATGACACCTTGGGACATCAAGGAAGAGATGCAACATCTAGGTGGGCTTGTGATCGAGGGGTGGATTTAACCATGGACACTATCGCACAGGTTATCCTGGAATGTGAAATGTGCTGCAATCAAGCAGAGCCAAGCAGATAAAGCCTCTGTGGTATGGGGGACAATGGCTGAAATATAAGTATGGGAAGGCCTGGCAGATTGACTATATCACACTTCCCCCAAAACTGTAACAGCAAGTGCTGTGTGCTTACAATGGTGGAAACAACCACCAGACGGCTGGAAACATACCCTGTGCCCCATGGCAATGCCTGGAACAGTATCCTGGGCCTTGGAAAGGAAGTCTTATGGTGACATGGTACTCCAGAAAGAATTGAGTCAGACAATGGAAGCCATTTTCGAAACAACCTCATAGACAGTTGTGCCAATGTTATGGGTTAATACAGTTTGATTTTTAGTTAAAGAGAAATATAGAATATTGCCCTGTCAAGACTTTGGAATTGTTTTAGTAGGGACAGGTACCTATCAGAGTCAACTTCAGATATTAGTATATTGTCTGACCACTGAGAAACGACTTTGTGAGTACACATATAAAGCTGAGTTCGTCTAAGCCAGTCCTTTTTCCTTCCAGTCAAGAAAACAAGTAACACCAAGCAGTGGTGAGCCCCAGGCCAGGCCCTGCTGCCCTCTGGATGGCCGGGGCTGGGCCTGGCCAGGTCCCAGGAGCTGCTGCCAGTGGGGAAGCCCAGCCGGTGGGCCCCTTTCCCCCCAGCTGCTGTAGGGAAGAAAACAAAGAAGGCTGCCGCTTAACATCTAGCAAACTTTTAAAACCTAACCTCAAGCCAGCTGGGGCCAGGGGTCCCAGGGGGTCCCCAGGAGCAACCCCAAGTACGTGTTCAGCCCACCCCATCAAACCTAGGGGTGGGCAAGAGGCATTGATAAGTATTTATAATCTCTGACTACCCGGCTGCTCCGAGCTCTGACCTTCGGCTCTCCCCCTGCAGCTCGACCTTAAAAAACTAACATCATAAGCCACCACAGCCAGTCGAGTAAGAAAGACAAGACCTAAGCAAGATTTAACCCTTTTCTAACAAAATAAAACTTTCAAAACTCCAACTTTTCCCTAAAAAGGAAGAAAGGACAGAATAAAACATAAAGCAACAACATGATACAAAATCAGTGACAGAATTGATAAGATTATTAGAAAAAAGGATTAAGGCAGTAGACAATTTTAACTAAACTTCTCTAAATGTGAACCATAAAAGGATAAACTGTTAAATGCTGTTTAAAAAAATACTAGTTCTAAGCAAGGGTAGTAAACTAAATTAAAAATATTATAAAAGTAAATCCCTCACTCCTAGGATAAAATGAAGTCTCAGCTATTTAAGACACAGATTTAGCCCTTCACTCCTAAAGTAAAAAAAAATCTATTAAGATAAAAACAATTTCAGAAATAAATGAAGAAAATTTGTGTTGTAAACTAGAAAAAAACATTCTTAAACAGTACCCCAAATATGCTAAAAAGCCCATAAGTAACCAGGGGAAAGGCTACTAATAAACAGAACAGCACAATCTGCAAAATTCCAAGCAGTTACAGATTTGTGACATTAAAAACCACCAAAGTGTTTTTTTCTTATAACAAATGTCTCCATAAGACACTAGAGAGAATTCCTCTCCCAAAATAATAAAAAATTGTATTTAAATAGTAAGACTGACTAAAATTCGTAGTTTTATCTCTCTGTGTTAGTTATAGAAAGGTGACACCTGTAGAAAGAAAGGAAAGGTTTTAAAGTTTCATATTTTTTCATTCCTTTAGTATGTAAAAATAAACTATATGTGTAACTTTCAAGTTTAAGCCTATTATACTTTTTATTTTCTCCTAATCAAATCCCACAAAAAAGTAAAAACACTCAAACCATTACACTAGATTTAAGAAAAAAAAATTGACAAATGTAAAACCACTAGAGCCAAAGAACATGGCACTGAGTGGGTGTATCATAATCCCCTATTATGCACCAGCCTCTGGAAAGATCAAACAATGTAATGGACTGTTAAAGACTACACTGAGAGGAATTTGTGGCGGAACCTTCAGACATTGGGATATACATTTAGCAAAGGCCATCTGGCTAGTCAACACCAGAGGATCTGCCAGTCAGGCTGGCCCTGCCCAACCAAAACTGTTAAGTACTTTAAAAAGGGATAGAATTCCTGTGCACATTAAAAATATGCTGGGGAAAAGAGTCTGGGTTATTCCTTCCTCAGGCAAAGGCAAACCCATCCATGGGACCACTTTTGTTCAAGGACCTGGGTGCACTTGGTGCTTAATGAAGGAGGATGGTCAAGTCCAGTGTGTGCCTCAAGGGGATTTGATTTTAGGTAAGAATAACCAATGAATTAAATTGTATTATGTTAATAACTATCCAATATTGATCTGGCTTCAACTGCAACAATCCAATACCACACACCATCTTTCCTGTTCTGAAGGACTGCTATGACAGACAGAGCCCAAGGTCATGGACTAAATGAACTCAACAGACTTTTATAGGGATGGTCCATAGACTAAGGGAACAATATCTGTGTGTATATCTATCAAAAAAATAGGAAAGGTGATGGGGTATTGGAAAGTGTGGGACCTGGCATGATGCAAATAGCATGGATTAGGGCAGAGACTGTCCTGGTTTTGGCTAAGATAGAGTTCATTTTCTTCTTAATAGCTCATAGTGCTGTGTTTTGGATTCAGTGTGAGAATAATGCTGATAACACACTGATGTTTTGGTTGTTGTTGAGCAGTGCTTATATTGAGTCAAGGGCCTTTCAGTGTCTCATGCTTTGCCAGGGAGAAGCTACACAAGAAGCTGTGAGGGAGCATGGCCAGGACAGCTGACCAGAACTGGCCAAAGGGATATTCCATACCATCTAATATTCCCAGTATAGAAACTAGGGGAAGTTGGTCAGGACAGGCTGATAGCTGCTGGGGGATGGGCTGGGCATCAGTCAGTGTGGTGAGGAACTGTATTGTGCATTACTTGTTTCTCTTGGGGTTTATTTCTCTCCCTCTGACTCTCTCTTTTACAATACAATTATTATTATTGTTATTATCTTTAACTTCAGTTCAATTATTAAGCTGTTCATATCTAAACCCATGGGTTTTACCTTTTTTCAGATACTCCTTCCCATCCCACTGGGGAAGGGGTGAGGGGATTGAGTGAGCAGCTCCATGGTACTTAGTTTCTAGCTGGGGTTAAACCACTACAAAAGGTATCTTTTTTAATCATTTCTCAATTTAAAAAAAAACAACTGAAATCAGTAAGTATATTTCCAGTTAGTATTTCAGACCTTGAGTACAATAGTAAGTTATCTGTTCCCCCATTTTAGGTATATATATAAAAAAAAGTGTTCAAATTCAGCTACTGGATTGTTGGGTTGGGTTTGTTGGGTTTTTTTTTAAACTACATGAAAATTGATAGCACAATGTTTCTGCAGTGTTTCTACTTGGTAATTACCAAGTGTTTTTTCAGGTATTTAATGGAAAAACAAGATTATATTTTACATACCACATCAGTAGACAATGTAGAGAATCAAAGCCTGAAAGAACACTCATTTCAATAGTCATTGCTATTATATGTGGAAGGCTTTCACCTACTCAAAGGCAATGGAAACATTTCAGTTACCTTGAGTGCTAAAAGGCTCTTGTTAATTTCCGCACCTTCCAGTCGAGTCTGCCTATCTGCACTAGAAGTATCTGCTCCTCTTTCATTGCCAGCCAAATCAATCAGAGAAAATTTACCATGCAATTTCCCTTTCCTTCTGAGAATAATCTGAAACACTGCATGGCTTCGAGATGAGTGTGCATTTGCAGATGTCTGGCCGGATGTCCTTTAACAAAAGGAAAGAAAGGAAGAACATATGAACAGGCAAGGGACCATATATGTTAAACACATTACCCTCAGAACATTAGTTTTTTCAGGGCATAGTCCTGTGTTTACTCTCATAATTAGATGCACACAGTATAATTATACCTATTTTTCCAATTCTTCAAACAGAAATGGAAGATTAGTAGCATTTTACTACTACTCTCTTAAAAGCAAGAATAAACAGATCTCCAAAGATTTCAGACTATCAGAGTTTATATGCAAAATGCCACATGTACTCTTATCTAATCAGTCAGAATTCTATCACAAAGCTAATTTTAAAAACAGTAAAGATGGATCTTAACAAAACCCCAACTTTTATACTTTTGTCACTACATATCAAGGCCTTTTAGAACTGAAGAATCTGGCAGTATTCCAGATTATAAATGATGTGAATTTAAGTCAATAAACTGGTTATATTATGCATGCAATTCACATCCCGTAGAAAAATTAGTTCATATTTCTCTCTGGCTGAAAAACTCTAGCCTATCTTTGTCGCCCTGATTTTTTCAGCCTTCTCTTCTATTTCACAGTTTCATGTTTTAGGTTCTTTCTCATGCTCTGGTCTGTAAACACAGCCAATGTTATTGTATAGTTTCAAAGAAAGTTTTTCATTCCTGTTCTTAAAGATATGGACAGCTGATGGACAGCTGTCTTGACCAATGGGATGGGGAGAGGTGTCAACCTTCTCCCCCAATCCCTAGCCTTTGTAGATATACTATATATGGAGTCAGACTTTCAAATAAAGTAGTTTTTAGTTCATGCCTTCTGATCAAAGTGTGTGTGTTTGTGCGTGTGACGAACTGCGTCATATCTTTATTCAAAAGATAGGCAGATTCCTTACTTGCAGCCAACATTATCAAAAATACCACTGCATATTAGAAAGTCATCACTATGAAGAGACAAAAAAAGTCTTGTTGCAATTCTTTAATTTGCAATGAAAAATTGGTGAAAGCTATGGGAGATACCTGCAGCTGTTGCCTATTTCAATAAGCTTAAGAACATCTTCAACACATTTGACTTCCCGTTCCTGTAATCCCACCACCTGGACTTGCTGTTTACCATCTTCTAACACTCTTAATTTTGTCTTCCTGTTCAACAAGTCAAAAACCTTGGGGAAGACGGGAATATAATAGTTAAAGAGGAGTTTTAAAAGACATTTTTGCTTCAAATCTCATATCAAAATATGCAAAGCATTCCATGCACAATCCTGCTTGAGCAGGAAGGTTGGACCAGATGACACACTGTGATCCCTCCCAACCTGTGATTAAAAGGAAAATGTAAATAATTATTTGAAATAAAGCTTTTAGTACAAAAAGGAAAAAAATCTTTTATGTGACAAACTCAATCTTGTTTGTGAAAGAGAAATTCCATCTTCCTCAGAAAAAAAAATCAGGTACTTACCTTACCACTATAGATCTCAAAAAATGTTGCATATACTTGAAGTTCTAACTTGTTATAATTTGGCTTCTTTAGCATTAAAAAGACATCTCTAGCTGTGAATACATTTACAAAATAAAAAGAAATGTAGTTATGTATTTTCATTTAGTGAAGACTCATTAATACATAGTAGTCTATTTTACAGCATCTCATATTTTGCTAGTGTAACAGTCAATCAAGTCAATCAATTAAGAAAGACTGCAGTTTAAACTGCCACATTATGTTGGAAGATGTAGAAGACTCAAAAATTGCAAACTCAATCATCATTTATATTTTACATTTTTTAAGTTATCTATAAATATTTACTTTACCGTGTAAAAACTACACACCTAGAAACTAATTTTTATGTTACCAAAGCTCCACTGTAACGCAAAATATGTAGACCCTTATGTTTCTACAACAGGAAGTAGAAATGTATTGACCTCAACTAATTTGCAAAAAGACAACAGAACAATAAAGTCTCACCTGCAAGTGCATATATTCCTTTAGAACAATCTTGGTTCTTTCCTGAAAAGTCACCACCCATAGTCTAAATTAAAAAACACAAAAAGACCAAAAATACACTATAAAGATCACAGAACTGTAACTTACATATTTGTTACTTATTAGAATTCATTGAAGTGTATAATACACAAAAAGAAGTATATTGCTGACATGTAGAGAAAATACTTACATGGGTTTTTCCACTGCCTGTCTGTCCATATGCAAAGCAAGTGGCCATTCCCCTTTCAAATATGGTCTCTACTAATGGTCGAGCTGTAAACCTTAAATGTAAAAAACAAGAATATTTAAGAAATTTAATTACTTTAAAAAGCCCACACTACCAAAAGGACACTATACATTTTAATGCCAGAAGTGACAAAACCGGCTCTGAACTTTGAGAGGTCAAAGGACATCTCCACATTAATTCCTGAACCTTAAGAGGCTACTAGCTCTAGGGCATTCAAATATCCTAAACAATTAGAGAAAAGCTACAAGGTGTTTCCCGTTTATTTTACAAAATTTTTATTTTTCTTCAAAACCCAAGAAAAAGAATTTTCTTGTTTTAGTGATGCAACATGGCACAGTTTACTACATGAAGTTTGGAGCTCCCTAAAGAAGGCACCATTGTAAGATGCAGAAGTAGGACAGTGCAGCAGTTAAATGCTTAGATTTTGCCAATACAAAAAATCCACTACAGTTTTTGCTCCTTAAATCAGCTTCCAAGATTATGTTTAGAACACAAGTGGTCAAAAACACATTGCACGTCTTAATATTTTGAGAACATAGTTACGCCGAGACAAGGCTCAATAAAACGTCTACCCAGGCTCATCAGAATGGAAAAATCCAGTTATCCCTTAAGCATTATTTGATGTGTCAAAAATATTTTCCAAATGATAATTTTTCTATTTTAGAGAATTAATTTTTACTTAAATAAATGTAGCTATTGCTCCTAATTCAGCTGCTTATCACCATTACTTCATGAAAACCTCCAAAAGCAAAAGGTAACCTTATGGTGATTACCTACACCAGGTGATGGAGGCAAGTGTCTTTCTTTCTAAACTTTTTCCAGGCGTTTACAGATAAAGTATGTTTAGTGACAGAAACAAGAATGATTGTTAAG
>WBMY01008602.1:0-167721 GCA_013397315.1 Donacobius atricapilla
GGGGCTGCCCCGGGAGGCGCTGGGGGCTGCCCGAGCCGTGCGGGTCGCTATCGCCCCGGTCCCCCGCCGGACCACCCGGCACTGAGCGCGTCTGACCGAAGGAGGGGCCGGCACCGGGAGCGCGGCAGTGCCGGAGGTGTTCCGTGAGCGGAAGCGGGATGGCGTGTCGGGGAAGTAAATAAATCCCTAAGAAGCCGTGGCGGTGCGGGAGGCTGGCGGGCGGCGGCTTCTGGGAACGCTCCCGTCCTGCAAAGGCGTCGGTCGCTGCTTCCCTGGGCAGCCTCGGGCTGCAGCGCTGGACACCGGCCTGTCAGGAAGCGGGGTCCCTCCGCTGACCCCTGTGCTGCCACCCAAGCCCTGGGAGCGCCTGGTGTCGGCTTGAGGAAAAAAATGCCATTTAAAAAGAAACTATTTCTGTTGCTTTTGGCTGCAAAACTCCTGTCCTTACGTGGTGGAAAGTTACCTGTTCTCGTTCGGGTTTATTTTTTGGTTGACTGTTTTAACATATGGAAGTTAAGCAGGTTCAATTTGATAATTCTCTGCGTGTTACAAAAACAGTATTCTCATACCGTTAGTTACATTAGCAAGGTACAGTCCCACTTTGAATGTGTGCATTTATATAAGCATAATTATACCTCCCTGGTATGTGTGCACACTGGTGCATCTGTGTGTATGTCACAACAGGTAAGCAAGTCACACACAAAATTTGTTAAGCTGCTTTTTGTGAAGATGCATTATGATTGTTTTAACGTGCAGTAGAGCATAATATGCAACGTATACTATAAAACATATATCATATGCAATGTATGTTAAATACATACGTTACTGAAGATAGAAATACCGCAAGTTAATCAAGGCGTAAAATACAAGCATACAGTTTGGAAAATACCTAAGTCAAGGGTGCCAGCTTAATCAAAAGTTATCTTCCATCTTGGTTGTGGTCTTTTAATTTAACATTAATTTAGCATACTTTTTTTTCCTCCTGCAGTTTCTTTCAAAACATAAGATGTTTTTTGTTAAACTCTTCAATAGTTTTGCTATCCTCCTCAAGCCTGGGTGTTCCTGTATTGATAATGACGTGCTTTTCTAACCTCTCATTGAATAGAGAATATGCTCATGAGATTTTTCTCTTAATATTTTATCATATCTTATTGTTAGGGAAATACTTATAAAATTATGCAACATCCTTGTGGAATAAGGTTTTTGATGAATACTGATCTATTCCAAGACCCAGAGTGCAACTACTTCACCTCAGTGCTCAAATTCGAGATCCTTTGCCTTCAATGGGGTTCCTCATTCTCTCCAAAAGAAGATTTGCCCTTTCTGCCTTTGGCTGCAGAGGTTCGAGGTCTATGTCACAGCAGCTTGGGGACTGGTATTAAATCCCCAGCTCAGGTGTTGCTAGTAGTACATAGCACGGCAGGACCTTACTCAGCACAGATCAACCACCCGAGGTAAAGCTTAGCAAGTCTGATGCAAGTTTTAGAGCCCATGTTGAGCAGCTTGCTGCTGAGTACCTCCTGACAGGAGTCACGCTACCTCACTTAAGGTAAAACATGTTTTGTTGTCATTCTCAGGTCCTTTCACATAGTATTCGCCTTCTCTGAGGCCAGTGCAGCTATTTCAGTTGCTTCCTCTTCACCTATTCTGCAGCTATATTTTTCAAAATCATACAAAGCTAACAAAACCATATTTTCTCATTTAATGGTGATGGGGTCATTTTAAATCTGTGAAGAAAGCTTGGCCCCATCTATTACCTGTTCTGCATTGTTAGATTGGTATCCTTGATCTGTTGCTAGTTTCCACACACATATAAAAATATACACATGGAAATAAATTCAGTAGTCAGAAAAAGAAAAGCTGATAAGACCTACTTTAATAAAAGAAGTGATATTAAAGACATTCAGGGTACAGAACATTACCAAAAGATTTGAACATGCTGTCAACACAACACCATTAGTCTACATCTTAATGTATGTCTCTTAACATACATCTGTACTCAATGTACCTTGTAATTACCTCATTATGGTTAACTACTGCTGACCCCTGTGTGGAACATGTTAACATATAGAGCAACTGTGAAATAGCTAGGGAAAAGCAAGGGGAGACTTTTCAAGAGAAACTTACAATTCCATTGACATGGTCTGGCCACAGAGTTAGCATCATAGGCTTTGCTTCCATATTTAAGTCATTTCCATTCCACAAATAATTTCTTTAATCAGCAAAATAAAGAAACAGCTGTTACATGATAGATGAAGCAAGTCAGAAAAATTAACTGCATGTAACACAAGGACCAGGTAGTGATCAGATCTGGTATCTACAACTCGAAGTCCCTGAAATAATGTTAGAATTGTGTTTACTTACCTAAACGAAATTCTTCATAGCAATGTTATAGGAAATAATTACCAAACTGGGCTTTACCACCGAGAAACCACTTGTTGCTTTTCTCCTATCCCCACTTGCCCCAAATTCCAGGGCAGCGCTGTTGTACACAGTCCCACAACCTGGAGGAAAAAGTAATGCATTTCTACCTCAGTTTCTATATCCCACAGCCGCACGTCCAACTCCCAACCTTACCTATGGCAGTGACAGAGCAAGCTGAAAACATAGACACTATTATGATGAATTCCAATTATTTCAGCTACATGTCCAGGAACACTTCCATCCCCTACATCAAAACAAAATTATAGACTCCTTTGTATAAACAAATACAGGTTCATTTTCATGAGCAAAATTCCTCCATCTCTGCAGCTTTCAAAAGTAGTTATGCACCTCTCCTTCCTCCAAACATAATGTATCCTAGCTGCATTCAGTACTGAGCAGCTATCTTAGCTGCTGCTGTTTCTTTAGGTCGTATTAATTTATGCCTCTTATTGTTTCACCCCCCTTATGTGAAGTAGTGAAGTCCTGGTGAGTAGGAGCATAGGACAGCTGGAAAGCAAAGCCCTTTGTACCTGGTCCATTAAAGAGACGAAGCTGGGGCACCTCTGGATGGCAGGTGGGAGAAAGAGAACAAAAAGTCATGGAACTGGTTCTAAAAACCCGTATTTTCCTTCTAAAACCCTTTAAAGGCAACTCTGCTAGTGGTTCTTAATTGCTTGTCTTTCACTCTCTTGCCTCTTGTAATATGTTTCCCCTTGCCAGGAAGATTTCCAAGCCAGACAACACCTGAATTTCTAATGCTAAAAGAAAAAATCTAATTTTGGGGTTTCTTTAAACATCATAAAGAAGAACCGAAGACCACATACCACTCAGAAAAGCTTTAGCATTAGTAGATGGTGAATCAAGGCAAATTGGGCTCTAATTAGCTCAAATGTCCTACCCCACTGCGCCACTGCCACTGCTCAGGGAAGAAGAGAATCCAAGAAACCAGCAGGGCAAGGGAGGTGATTCTCCTCCTCTGCCTCCTTCTTGCGAGACCCCCCTGGAGTACTGTGTCCAGCTCTGAGGCCTCCAATATAATGAGGACATAGACTTTGGTGCAAGGAGAGCCATGAAGATGCTGAGAGGCTAGAGTACCTCTCCTATGAAGACACACTGAGATCTTTGGTGTTGTTTAGCCTGGAGAAGATTCCAAGGAGACCTCACAGCAGGCTTCTAGTACCTAAAGGGGACTACAAGAGAGCTGGAGAGGAGCTTTTTATGTGGCCCTGTAGTGACAAGACAAGGGGCAATGGCTTTGAACTGAACGTGGGTAGGTTTAGGTTAGATATTAGGAAGAAATTCTTTACTGTGTGGGTTGTGAGGCACAGGAACAGGTTGCTCAGAGAAGCTGTGGATGCCCCATCTCTGGAAGTGTTCAAGGTCAGGTTAGATGGTGCTTTGAGCAACCTGGTGCAGTGAAATATATCTCTGTCCATGGCAGGTGGCTTGGAATTACATGATCTCTAAGGTCCCTTCCAACCCAAACCATTGTATAATTCTAAACAGCGCAACCCTTTCTCCTACAGAGACAGATCCTCCTTCTGCAAAAACCAGTTCTCAGTCTGGGTTACTTTCTCTTGACTTCCACAAAATGGTACCAGCCCAGTTTTGGTCCCAGTACTGTTCAAGAAATTTGGAGACAAAAGGCCTCTACAGGTATAACACACAGTTGGCTGTTTGAAAAAATGTAGGAAGTAAACTCATCTCAAATTTAGGAGCTAGGAGTGGGGGTAGCCACCTTTCTGACCCCTATGCTCCCTCCCCAGCATTTTCTGGGAGCAGGGGACTGGACACAGCTTCCATGTGAAGGGAATCACTGCCGATTCAGCTGGAGAAAGATGAAGATGTGGACTGGGCCAGACTGGTATCAATCACCAGGAACATTAAGGAAATGCTGTGAGTTCTCAAAAGTGTCAGATAGCACATGATTTCTGTATTGTGTTTCTTTTTTACAACCGCTTTTCCAGAGGAGGTCACCGTTACTTTGCTCACTATAAATGAGCAGGGTAGTGACGCAGTACGTCACACACACACAAACACACACTTACACTTTGATCAGAAGGCTTGAACTAAAAACTTCACTTTATTTGAAAGTCTGACTCTAATATATAGTATCTCTAAAAAGGCCAGGGATTGGGGGAGAAGGTGGACACCTCTCCCCATCCCATTGGTCAGGACAACTGTCCATCAGCTGTCTATATTTCTAAGACAAAGAATGTAAACTATCTTGAAACCACAATAACATTGGCCAGTGTTTACAGACCAGACTGTGAGAAAGAACCCAAAACATGAAACTGTGAAACAGAAGGCTGAAAAAATCAGGGTGACAGGGTAGGGCTGTCATTATTGTGCGTGCATCCTGCAGAAGGGTAGGAGGTGTTAAAACAGAAAGGTGGGCCCAAAGTAAAGGCTCTAAATGACCATACCTAAAATTTTCCATCTCTCAAGTTGCATGGAGTCTGACTCGTGATGTTTCCATTTGTTGGGGAGACAGGGGGTTAGCAGCTCTGAGCACAGTGTTTGAAATAAGTCAGTTTCTCCAAATTCAAACTCAAATTCAGTATCTCCAGGAGCAGGTCAGAAACTAAAGAGATGACCAGAAGTGGGGTCACAAATATTTAAAGTGAAGTTACAAGCTTGACAGAAATGAAATTATTTAAGCAGCATCTGAGGATGAAAGCCCATCAAAAGTGAAACTAATGTTTATTATTTCCCATTACTTGTGCATTTTTTCTGGAGCTCCAGCTCCTGAAGTTCAGTGATCTTCTACTTACATGTAGAGGTAAGGGAGCAAAGAAAAAAACATGAAAAAGCGAGTGAAATGTCTCCTAATGGCTTTAAAGAAATCACCTGGGGTAGAAAGGTTGGGTTGCGTTTGAGTTTTTCTTAATTTTAATGAATTTATTTTTCTTTAGCCATTCAGTACTGACAAACAGTGCCAAGTGGTAAGGTGTTTCAACTTACAACTGTGGGAAAGCTCCTCCCAGGACAGATACCACCTTAAACATTTTGCAACCTGTGCAACTTTGTTGCCTCTTATGTATTACTCTGTCCACCTTCAAGACTACTGTTCAAATGTTCCAAGGTAGCAATATGTCTATTTTTGTTATGGCAAATCAGGCAAAGACAAAAGCCTTGAGTACAGCTGTCTCAAAGGCAATATAGTACATATTTGTTGCAGTGCCTTTCTAAATCACAGTAAAAATAAAACTTATTTGTCTTTATTTTTTGCTGCTGCAATGTCAAAGAAACTCATAGCTGTACCTGAAAAAAGAGGTGATGTTTGAAAGAAAGAAGTTAGAGAATTACTGATGCTGAGACTTGTGTCATTTTATGCCATTAGTTTCTTCACAAAAGAGTCTCTTTGGCCTTTGGTTTCCTCATGTGTCAAATGGAATAATTTATACTTTACCTGACAGCAGCTGTGAAATAATTAACGTTTGTAAATGGTTTCAAAATCCCATTGGGAGGTGGAACACCAAAAGTACACATTGTATTTATGGTCTCTGAAAGTATAGATCACAGAATCAAGACTGGAAGAGACCTTCAAGATCATGCAGTCCAACCATCAACCGAGCACTACCATAATGACCCCTAAATCAAACCCCCCCACATATGAGTAACACATCCAAATGCCTCTTGAACACTTCCAGAGACAGTGACTCCACCACCTCCTTGGACAACTTATCCCAATGCCTTTGGACTACTCTTTCAGTGAAATTTTGTTTTCTAATATTTAATCTGAACCTCCTTAATCTCAGTTTAAGGCCATTTCCTCTCATTCTTTCACTTGAGACATGGCATAAGAGACCAATTCCCACCTTGCTACAACCTCTTGTCAGGTAGTTATAGAGGGCAAGGAGGTGTACCCTGAGCCTCCTTTTCTCCAGGCTTCTCCCAGCTCCATCAGCCACTCCTCATATAACTCACTTTCTAGACCCTTTGCCAGCTCTGGACACGCTCCTGCACATCACTGTTCTTGTTGTGAGGTGCCCAAAACTGAACACAGCACTCAAGGTGCAGACTCACCAGTGCTGAGTACAGGGGGACAATAACTGCCCTCATCCTGCTGACCACGCTATTCATGATACAGGCTAAGATGCTGTGTACCACGAGGGCACACTCCTGGCTCATATGCAGCCAGCTGGGAACCAGCACCCCCAAATTCCTTTCAGCTGAACAGCTTTCAAGCCACTCTTCCCTATGTCTGTAGCATGGGATTGTTGTGACCCAAATGCAGGACCGATGCAGAAAACAACTGTGTTATTTTACTACCAGCCACTTTTTGTTAGAATTTTTGCTAATAAAACTACTGTCTTTGCATCAAATTACTTGGTTTGAGTATTAGGCTTTTTCAACTCTTCCCATTTTTTAAGGTATGCTCTATGTCCTGTTTTACCCCATAGTAAATGCGTATGGGTGAATGATGAAATCCTTGAAACTTTTTAGTGGAAATTATGAGACAGTATGAGCTATCATAGCATCTCCATATATGTAATGTTCTGTGATGTATGTGTATGTATTTCCTTGGAATTCAGAATGACTAGCTGTTATGCCCAAAATAGCCTTTGTACTTTACTCGTGGGTTTTTTTCTCGACAGTCACACTGAGTCTTTGCAGTCAAACTTTCCTAGCCAGTCATGCAATCAAGTACAGATCAGCTGTGTTCACACTGCCAAAGACAGCCTGTACCTCAAAGGCTCTTCAGCTTAGCTACTTCTCACGACTTCCTAAGAACAGCTTCATAAAGGAGGCTTTACGTAGATGTTTAGGCTATTACCAAGACCACACTTTCCAGTAATCTGACTTGCCTTTCACTGAAAAGTCAGCCAGGGAGGGGTTACCAAATTGCCTTTGGCGGTGAAGGGGAAGATGTCCAGAAGCTCAGATTTCTTATCACCCACCATTACTTTCCCGGGGGGGAAAGGGCNCTCTCTCCAAAACAAGCAACCTACCAAACACCAAAGGGACAATTTCTGCTTTTCCACGATGTTCTGGCCAATAGTGATGCTTTGCCCTTGACTTTTCAGCTCCTGGAGCTCTTGCTTCCCTCATCAGCAAGTCTGGGAAGGTTGAGAGTGAGGCTTTAGCAGAAACACAGGGCATGACTCCAGCCTCTGGAAAGCTACTGATTTTCTTTGGGGAGTCAGGGAGAAAAGTGATGTGAGGCCTGTGAGCACCTGGTAGGGTAAGTGGGTGCCAGGCACGCAGCACTGTGCCTACCTACATTGCTGGAGGTGCCCCTGGGCAGAGCAAAGGGAGGCCTGAGCCACTGGCAAAAACAACTTCTGTTCCTCTGTGCCTTACATTTGGTGATAGTAGATGTAGGAATTACTTGAACAGACAGCAGCAAGCCAGTGCTGCCTGGCTTCAGCAGAGCTTGTTCGCAACCCGATCAATACAGCCACCTAAACAAGAGAAAGAGTGGCTTGGCAATTAAGAAACTTTCCACAAATATGATTTGTTTGTCTTGAAACAAACAACATTCCATTTAAAATCCAAAATGTCTTAGATTTTTTTGTAAAGACACTTATAATAATACTCCCCTCAAATGGGTATTATTCCTGTTTGTAAGTAAATGTTTCTAGAAATCACCTTTCAAACAAAGGAAACATTGACTTGTTATACAGAATTAACTGGAAAGAGTTACTGATTGTCCAGGCAGCCATTCAGGGGTGTGGATGAGGGGGATGTTTAAACATAGAAATAGTCATAACTACCATGACTTCTAAAATTAAAAAGAAAAAAGAGCGCAAACAAAAATTTACCATGTCAGTGAAATTATTCACTGGAAAGAGAGGATAATCCATGTTCATAAAAAGCAGAAAATAACATCATGCAGTTGACAGTTTTATTATAGGAACATAGGAAATGGTGACAGAAAACGATATTTTGATGCTGATTGTTTTATTTGTGCCTCTTTCTCCATGTTTTCTTTTCACACATCTGATCAGTTAACACACCCTGACTGTCAAGTAATAAGCAAATGGAATGGTGTGAATTAATTATCCCTTTCATTTAAATGTACATTTTAATTAAGTTTATTCATAGAAGAATTGACATCCTGAAAAATTCTTTACATTTAAGAGATGTTAAAATAAAATCACTGAAGCTTAAAGAATATCAGGAAGGAATGGCATTTGTTTTCCTTAACTGCCTGGGAGACATAAAAAAGGGGTATCCCATTGACTTTTAAAAGACCTAAAAAATAAAATAAAATAATTAATCAACTCTACTAATTTAAGTATTTTTTAAAGTACTGAAATTGTAATTAAAAACAAAACCCAAAGTGGTAGCTATTGTTAGAAGTGTATTCCACGAGGACAGTTACAGATTTCTATACCTAAGAAAAAGAAAAATTTTAAAGCACAGTTAATGGAAGGCATGGTTTATTATTTTTGAGGGTGGAAGGAGACTTGGTCACCAATTTTTATTTTATTTTTATTTAGTTTTAAATAGAACCCTCTAAATATTTTTTTCACACGGATAAACTGGTAACGTGGAAGTATTTGCTGGCTTTATGAAAGACCTAAAAGATTGACTTTTCCTCTGGCATAGCTTAATCATTAGTAAAAACAAAACAAAATGCACACTAAAAAAGCTGTTATTTCACCAGCTTGGGTTTGGTAAGTGCCTGTTGAGTAGCACAGCAGAGAAAGGGAAAAGGTCAAAGTTTATATTGAGCTGGATGCTTTGTGGGGTCTCTGAATTATGCACCAGGGCTTGAGCTGTCCTTTCCTTGCATGTCCCTTGCCCCTGCTGCCTTGCTTCCTGCCCCTGCTTGCCTTAGCCCTGTGAGGAGAGGAGGGGAGGGGAGCGAATGGGAGAGGGGAAGGGAGCTGGTTTTGACCCAGGATTATCATCACTCCTTGCCACAGTGGGTATTTGTCACAGGAGAGAATGTAGTGCTGGGGGATGGGGTGGAGGAAGGCAGTTTAGAAGGGAAACAGAACTGGAGGGAAATAGTTCTTGTAAATTAAAAGTTGAGTGTCTTAAGACATAATAAATAAAATACACCTTCTCCAGATAAAGAAAAAAAGCACACCAGTGTGGTGGATAGCAGAGAAGCTGTGGAAATATGGATAAAACCTTTAAAGGGTGAAAGAAAATGAGGAATTCAAAAAAGCTCCAAAGATTCTTTTCTAAAGCAAGCAAAAGGCAGTGTCAGACACAGCAAAGCATCTTCCCTCCATGTGCCTTTTTTCCATTCCCAGAATCTGTGTTTCCTGAGTTTCTCATTTTGAGTCACTGGGGGCCAAAGAGGGGGTAGGGGAAGGGGAGGCAGCTGGGCTGCTGCTCCAGGCTGTTCAACCTGAGCCTGGTCCCATCTGTGGGGCTGTCCCTCCACACTGACCTCCGTGGAGGCATCCAGGGTCCCAGCCACACAGTGAAAAGGTAAATTTAACCAGCTGCTTTTCAGGAGGGCTCTGCCCAGCTGGCACACATGTACCACATGCCTACTGACCTGGTCTCCAAAACCAAAACAGCACAGGAATGGGTAGGTATAGCAGGTATAAAAGTCTCATGGGCTCACTACCGCAACAACTGGTCCCATTTAGTAACCAGAACTCTGCCCACCCCACAGTGAGGAAGCCAAAGTCTTTCCCTGGTGGCTCCTGATCCTGACTGTGCTGGAGGTTGGATGGCTGGAGATGGTCATAAATCCTGTCACAGTAAGGAAGGGATTAAACCTAAGTGTCCCAGCCTTAGGTAAATGATCTAACCTCTACTGTGTTAACCATAACATATTGGTGCCCTGGCTTAGTAACCAATCTCCAGGTGAAGGGAAGACCTCCTTTTGTTTCTGGAGTCAGTGCGAGGGCAGAGCAGCCTCCCCAGGGTTACAGGATGCTCTGCTGACCTCTGGCAGCTCCCCACTGAGCTGACAAGCTGTGTGGGGTCCCCAGGGAAGCAATTGCTTCCTCAGAGCAGAAGCAGCAGCAGACATCATAGTTGAGAGGTGATTAGGATTGTATTCTCCAGTCAGGGGTTTAAAAAGAAAACACTACAAGATGCAACTCTTGGGTGCCTTTTTTATTTTTCCCTCTACATCCATGTATGCAGTTTTGAAAAGGCTTTTGAAGTTGGCTCACTCCTGTTTTAACTAGCATATTTTTAAACGAACCTTTGTACTTTGTATCCATGGTGAAAATGATTAAAATCACCACTAGTTAGCTGTGGCTTTGCATGGGACTGACCATGCTTACTGAAACTGAACAAGATCTAAGGCTGCTAGAAGTTGCCTCTCTAACTAAAACTTTAACTATTTATTTAATCAGTTGTTGTTTATTTTGCTGATAATGATGTCTTAGTATCAGCAGAAAGAGTGCAACTCTTGTTTCTAATTTTGTAAGACAAATACCTGCTTCAGCTGAGCTACAGGACAGCAAATAGCCTGATTGTAACGTCCTTGATGGCACAGTGTCTTTTGTGCCTGGCATTCTTTAAGTACAAAATTAAATTGGTTAACTTGGTAAACAGGGTATATAGAAGGCATTTACTAATTTATCTTTGTGGTAAGGTGCAGTTGGAGACTCAGTACCTTAGATGTAGGATGAAGACGAAGGCACTGGTTCTTCCCTCCTCCTCCCCTTCCTGAGCTTTGCATGTCTTGAACTGCTGCCTAACTAGGCTTGGGACCTCAGGCACGTTTTCTTGTCCCAGAAAACAATCCCACCACTGTAAGCATCTTTAGATCACATTGCAAGGGCTATTGCATGAATATACATTTATTCAGTTAAGTTGCTTGTCATGTAGCTATTGTCTACAGATAAGCAGTATTTAGTGTACCTTTGTACCTTTAATGTGTTATGGATTTTTAATGGCTCAAATGTCTCCTCTTTTAATAAAAGTATTGGTGGCTGTAATGTTTTTACTTGAGTGGAGTCCCAAATAAAATTTTGTTGCAGATTAGCTAGTGCACATGAACAGATATGAAGCAATGGAGGTCACTCACATCACCTTAGTCTGTAACACGGGTGTAGCTTATGAAATACCATCTAGTCCCCAGCTTCTGGCACTCATGGCTGCACTGAAGCATATTTGCCACCAAGATTTGTCAGGGCAACATTCCCAATTGTCTGTCTTTCAGAGCATCTTTTAATTTTTAACTCTTTTGTAGTCTTCTTGCATGACATATGGCAAATCATTTTACCTTTTCCTGCTCCATTTTCCCAAACTACCTGGTGAGAATAACACCTCACCCTCTGAGGACTGCAGGAATCTAAATTCATTAGCAATGTTAAGGTGCTCTGAGATGGGTGGGCAGTAAGTCCAAAGCAAATTTAAAATTGAAGAAACGTCTGATTCCATCTCCAGCTGTTTGCTGTAGCTTCTCTGACTCCTAAAATAATGCTACCATAGACACTTTAAAAGCTGCTGCCTATGGCCCTTGCTTTTACCATCACTGTACTTTTTCATGTCATGGTTCACAATGATACCTTTTCCTTAAGCAGATTTCCTCTAGCAAAATACAGCTTTTTCTTCAACTTCTCTACTCATAAAGAAAAAGTGCCTTTCATTTGCTTGCATATAAACCCTCTGCATTTTTTTTAGTTTTAATATGACAGTTTTAAATTGAATAGCTGACTTTTATTAAGCCACTTTTTGTATTTTACCACATATTACATTTTTGTATTTTACCACAATTCTGAAGTGATTAAAAAAGATATTTCAAGTACAACAAAACCCGAGGAGTCAAGTTTCATTCACATTCCTAAAAAATTATGACACATGTCATTCATGGTTTTTTCCCATAGTATTTGTTAGTTAAAAAAATCCTCTTAAGAAGATAAAGTAAGAAAATCACATTTGTAGTGCATGAACTTTCTTTTTATTTTTGCAAATGCACTTTCCAACAGAACTCAAACTATTTGTAATTACTCAACACTACAGAATCTCTCCTTGGGCAGAAGATTAGATAATAAAGTGTCTATGACAAGCACCAATCTTTAAAAGGGCCAGAGAAACAGCACCTAAGATATCAGTAAGAGCAAAAATTCTACTTGAAAGAATACACTGGTGTTTCAATTTACTAATTTATCAGCTTTGCTTAAATTAACAATGACTGAAGTATGCTCTACCCTTTTCCTCAATTAACTTTTCATTCATTCACAAATTCGTTGGGCCTCACCCTGGAATGAGACCCTTCATTCTTCAAAGAGCCAGGGTGACCTGCTACAGTTTCCAGCTAATCAGAGAAACAAAAAAAGGCTGAGATTAAACCCCAAGGAAGCCAGGCTATCTTGGAATTCACTTGCAAGAATAAACATTGTCACTTACAACAAGCAGATCTGCAGATATTTAACAAACCCCAGGGTGCTCTATACAATGAAGATTTCCACATTTGATTGCCATCTTCTCTGCCATAGGACTTTTTTAGGTCTTTATCTAATCAAAAAGTTAGCTGGTGTGCTAGACAAAAGAAACTTTCAGCACACTTAGAAGGATTTAGACAACCCTCTATGTCCTTGTCCATCGCAGTCAGCTCTGGTATTATGAATCACAAAAATCACATTAAAATCATAATTCAAACAAAATTGGAGACATAATCTATGTGTGTAATAGGTCAATTTATGTGTGACCTTTATTTTTTTTTTGTAAGAAGAAAAGAAACCCACTCTAGAATTTATTGTGGTTAATGCTACCATTTCTGAACAAGCCTTGTAATAACTTACCATTAATTTATCCTTTTATAGAAAAGGTTTTTCAGATGTCTTTTCACTATCAAGAGTGGGAATTGTGTGCTGACAGAATATTCAGAGTTAAACTGATATCTGTAACCAGTGTTACAGATTCCTGAGAAAATAAAAATATGGCTCTGGAGTCAGAAAAATGGTAAGACTTAAAAAAAAATTATCTGATCTGTTGGGCTGTTGGAATCTTCCTCCGCTGTTGATTGTGGTTTTCATTTTATGCAGCAGAATGTTTAGTTTAGTCAGAGCTACCTGGAAGATGACCATCAAAAAGTGTCTGTCAAAGAAAGATCTAAATGGAGTAAAATTATCCTCAAACATGGGTATGGGTGGTGAATGTTTTTTCATAACTACTATGTTCATACAAGGAAGGAGATAAAACAAGGAAACACGAAATGTGAAATAAAATGTGCTAACCGTGCATTACAGATGTCAAGAAGAACGAAAACAGAACAAAGGGAGTGGTCAGATCAATGGGTTTCATGCCAGAATCATCACAATACACATAAACACATCTTCAGTGATTATTTTGACTCCGTGTAACAGTAAGACATTTCTTCCTATTGCCTTTGCTGTGTTCTGGACGAACAATGGGAAATGAATCATTCATTTTCATTCAAACTAAAAGACAGAGATAGAGAGAATGGACAAGCTTTGTTGGACAGAAAAGTCTGTGTCCCAACCTCTTCTGGGATGCAGATCAAGAGAAAAGTCGAGAGTGTGAGGAAATGGGATTGCTTATGTAAGTATGCAGTAGCTTTTGTTTTATGTCTATATCTTTAAAAAACAACAAAAAAGTATGTATGTATGTATCAATGAATCTATCTATCTATCTATCTTTTTATCTATCTTTCGTCTTACCTGCCCACTCACCTACCTACCTGTGTATAACATTGCTGGAGCCCTGAATAAGAAAAGCAATGCTCTATAGGGTGAAGTAGGGTGTCTGGTTTTGTTTTTTGTAAGACCAACTGAGGCAGCCAGGCAAAGGAGAACAGCAGTGGGATTCAAAGAGTCTCCTTCAAGTCAGACGGCTGCTGGAAATGGATTGGACCCTCTCAGCAACTGTTGTCTGCAGTGGGTTGCCTAAACTCTCCTGCAAGTCCTTCCTCTGGTAGAACTGTGGAGTGCTAAACAGATGGCGGAAGTGTGAAGCAGGAAGAGATGGTGGATTCTTTAGTCAGCACAATTACGTCTGAAAGCAGATATCTGCCTACCACCTTCACTGCACTGAGAAAATGAAAACTACAGTGTCTCTGTGACTGAGGCAGATAATTTACCTTCTATTTCAGCACAGCTTGGGTGGTCACAATAAAATTTTAAATGACAGTTTGACACTGGGTTTTGTTTCTTAAAACACAGCACAAATGGTCTATGAACCTCTGGTTCCTCCATAACAGCAGCCCATGTCTAATCCATAGACTTTAGTGAAAGCAGTAAAAGGTCCCAAGGGAATAAATAAGGACTACTGTGCTGAACAAGAGTTTGCACAGCCTGTGTACTTTTTGCAATATACCTCAACATTTGAGATGAAAATTAACAGTACAGTTGTCTCTATGTAGGTAGCAAACGTCTCAGACATTTTCACAACTGACTTGCAAACTGGTTTCAAGAGTGCAGCAGCAGAGACATTAAAAACACTATTGTTTGAGCCCTTTATCCTTTCTTGTTTAAAATTTTATGAAAAACTTAAAATTGCCTTCCTTTGAATTCAGTTAACCTAGTTACTCTGTATTTCTCCATATAGGTTGTGGAAAGCAGGACTTTATGAGTAATTCAAACTGTGCATGAAGAGTCTGTTAACAAATACACAGTGCCAAGTTATTGGGTACACAGCAGTAAAAACAAAGGCTATGTATGGCTGGGAAGAGGAATAGATTTTGCAAGGAATGTGTACTCCCAAAGGAAGTGGTAACTTCCATAAACTCTTGAAAACCCATTTTCCATACCCACCACTCTCACCACCTTCTTCATATAAACTGGGCTGTTCAGTAAGACATGTAGTTTTCTGGCCCACTGTTCCGTGCTATTATGGCTGAACAAGTTGACTGAAAAACAGCCACATGAAATTTTTACAGCACACACCAATACAAAGCCTTACCTCGGTTTCAATTTTCTTTACCAATCCAAAACCCAGACAAGCTTTATTGAAAGGCTTGTTAAAGTTCACAAACCACAGGATGAGTTTGCAGGTGCGCCAAAGAAAAGAAAGGTCTGAAAGAGCAAGCAGAAACTGGGAGCAGATCTACTTTGGGCTTTGCTATGGGCTCTCTGTGGGTCTTGGTCAGCTTATCCTCCTTCTCTTCTGTGTCTCAAATTGCACCATGTGAATAATGCTGCTGAACTCCATGTGTCTCCTGAGCATCAGGAGGATGAATATTCGGGAAGCCCTTTAGATTTAGTGGAGTGTTAAACTAGGGTGAGAGCTGGCTATAGAGACTTCCCAGTAGAGCCATAGCAGCAAAGCTCCAACAGGGACTCAGCTGGAGAACCCTTTTTCTAGTTTGCAGAAGTATCATAAGGAAAATACAGAATATTTCCCTACAGATAATTTTTTTGACTTCTAGTGTACACATTTTCATGGATTTTGCCTGGATACCTGTGGCTGCCAGTCCACTTCCTCCAAGGCAAAGGAAATAATTGTAAAATGCACTTTATCAATTTGATTCTCCTCCCCATTCCACCAGAGTGGAGGGGGGAAGAGGGAGAGGTTTACCAAGCAGCTGTGCAGTGTTTCATTCCAGTTGGGCTTAAACCACAACAACTGAGCAGGGCATTGGAAGGACAGAGATTTGGGTTCACTGGTAAGAAGCAGGCAGAGCAGGCAGCTTTGCTCCTGTGTTCACAGGCAGCCTGGTGTGTATACGTGCATGGGGAAATTACAAATTATCATGAAGTCACTAAATGGAATTAGTCTGTTGAAAAAGTTGCGAACCTGGGTCCAGTTTTATTATGGTCATTTAGCGTTTTAGCAACTGCTTTACCAAAGGATGTAAGAAAAGATGCTGACAAAGAAAGAAAAACAAAAAGGCAAACATGAAAAACACAGTTGATACTTTAAAAAAAATATATATATACTGATGTTTCCATAGGGGTAAAACTGTGCTGCTCTGGATCACATACCTATAATTTCATGAAAAACAGGATGGCATGAAAAACAAGTCCACTGACTTCAGAGAACACTTTGTTGTAAAGCTGAGTAAACACACTTATCTGTTTGCTAATCTATGCTGCTGCTTGGAGAAATGCAATTATTTAAAAACGTGAGATTGTACTAAAAGTTTTCAGGTGTGCTACGAGTAATTAAAATAAGATATCTTCCTGTGACTCCACGTTTAATCAAACACCTTGCTTGCAGAAGTACTTTGCTGTTTAAATTCCACAATTGCCTTTTAGTGGAGCTATGTGGGTTTTGACCATGTTATTAGAAGTTTTTAACATATCTTGTTGTTTTGTCTATAAGCTTCATTTTTATATTGCAAGTCTGCAAAGCCCTACCCACAAATTCCTGGTATCAGCCAGAGGGAAGAGAGCTTTTTCATGTCTGTAAAAGAATTTTATTGGGTATTAAGAGAACTTGCTGCAACCACATGCATTGTGGGGTGATGAAATCAGAGGCTTTGTGACAATCCCAGTGAAGTGTCAAGATTACACTGAACAATTTTGGCCAAATTTCATTTTGCAGAAGCCACACCAAATGCTGTCCAGTACATTCAGAAAGGGATTTTCTGCTGTGTATGTCTAGACATACAGTCTAGAGAGGGTAAAGAAATAATGGATACAATATCTGCAGCCAAGCAGTAGGAAACAGGGAGGTCTCTGTTATCTTTACTTGATATTGGATGAAGTGAGTCTGCTGCAGATAACGTAAGATAAGGTTTTTGAATTACAGTAGATATTGTTCTGATATAGAGCTACATATCATTAAAAAATAAAAAAAATAAAAAAAGGTACCAAAATCAAGACTACACATAGGGCCCCAAAAATGATCAGAGGGGTGAAACACCTCTCCTATGAACACAGGCTGAGAGAGTTGGGATTGCTCAGACTGAGGAAGAGAAGGCTCCAGGGAGACCTTAGAGCAGTTTCCAGCTTTTTTATCTAAAGGGGGCTTATAAGACAGATGGGGAAAAAATTTTAAGTAGGGCCTGAGCTGTGATAGGACAAGGAGTGGTTGTTCTAAACTAAAAGAGAGTAGATTCAGACGAGGTATAAGAAGGACATTTTCTACAGTGTGGGTGGTGAAAAACAGGCACAGTTTGCCCTGAGAGGTAGTGGATGCCCCATCCCTGGGAAATATTCAAGGTCAGGCTGGATGGGGCTCTGAGCAACCTGTTCTAGTTGAAGCTGTCCCTGCCCTTTCCAGTGGGTTGGACTAGATGTCTCTGAAGATCCTTTCCAACCCAAACTACTGTACGGTTCAGTATTTTTCCAAATGAGGGGTACCGCCAGCCTTTTGATACACTCATATGATTCTCAGCATTTCTGAGGGGAAGAATTCATTCCAAAATGTGTGAACAGAAGCCAGGAGGTATACATGAAAGGACTCATTTTTGTGGGAACTAGACATAGCCCAGGCGAATGAATTTCTTCTGCCTAAGATAAGAAGGATCAGAGGCCATGTGACAACCATGCAAAATGAAAAGCCCATTTGTTGAATTTGTTCCCATTAGAAACTTCAGGTGCCATTTCAGTGTGACTGGCTCACATACACATGCACGTGTGTACCCCTGTACACACACTTTCAAACACAATCCCATTTATCCTGCAGGAAAAAGCCCCAAACCCATGAGACACTGTTACCTGTAATTTTCAAGTCTGAACACCTGGACACAAATAATCATTAGGGTTACAATGTATATGCAGGATAACTTTCAAAAGGGAAAATTTGTTATGAACAGAATCAGCAATCACTTTATAGCTCCGCCCCAAAACTTTGCTGTTTCTTTGTTTTTATCACCACTGAATACCTTGTAAAGCCAATGAATCTAATTGTTTTATTACTTCCTATTTTTGTATACCACTTAGGAAAAAGATGCTATTTATGCCTGCTTGTTTTACATTTCAGGATACCTGATACCCACTGATTAAATATGATGACATATGCAAAACTTGTTAGCTTTAATTAGGTGACGTACATCAAGTGTATTGTTTTATAGAAGATTTTTAAAATACATTACATCACACTTCTTTACCACTTCCTAAAAATACAAGTGCATTTTCCAAATCCATACATTTTGTCTCTACATAAATCTGTTTGGAAGATGAGTCTTGCAGATTTATCCCCTGTGTATCAATATGGAACTGAGACACAGGCCTAGGTCTTTGTTGGTGTAATTCTTCACTTGCAATCTAACAAAGTCCTAAGGTTCCCATGAAAAAGACATACATGGAAGAGTCTTATTAAGTAAGTTACATAACAATATTATTCCCTTTACTTATAAGCTTCATACTGATTAATTGACTGAGTGTGATTTCTTAAGAGCTGTAGAATTTTTGTGTGACTGTGACATAGCTGTAACATTTTGCAGCCATAAACCCCAATCCTCTGCCTTGTGTCATGGGTTCTAAGGCTGTGATAGCCACAAGTTAAACACACACTTAACCTCCTGGCAGTGCATGTCACGAGGCCACTAACATGTGCATGTCCCCCAATGGAGCTCTGAGGACGAGAAGAGCAGGGAGGCAGGACTACAGTGCTGCCGCTGCTAATGACTGCCTTCCAGATAGGTCTATGGTCATTGACTGGGCAAGGCTGGAAAACTTCTTGTAGTTGTTTGGACCACTTGACGGGCTGATATATAGGAACTTCTTTGTACAGTGCTGCCAGCGTCTTCATACTGATATGGAATGGGACTCATAAATAAAATTAATTTTCTTGAAGAGGGGGTAGCTGGTGCTTTATTTAAGCTGTGAGGAACATTGCCTTCCAATCTGACCGACTGGTAACCGGATCTCGCCGCCGGGGCCGGGGCTGGGGCTGGGGTGCGGGGGAGCTCGGCTCGAGCCCCGGGGGCCGTGTCGCGGGCGGGAGGTCAGAGCGCGCCTNGCCCGCCGCCCCCTGGCGGCCAATGCTGCCCGCCACACGCGGGCCGGGAGCGGCCTGTGCGAGCAGAGCCTTTACAAACCGCGTTTGTAAACTCACAAACTCGGCCGCCGCCACAGGCCGCAACCTGCCGGTCCTGCCCGCTTCGGTCCTGGTTTTGTTTAAGACAGATTGCAGTGAGGCGGGAATGGCTTGGTCTGCTCCGGAGAGTGGGAGTATAGGGATGTACGTGCCCATGTTACATTCCGCGTGTTCGTGTGGGCACAGACGGGGCATAGTTGTGACACAGAATCTCGGAGTCACGGGGTGCTTTGGGTTGGTAGGGGCCTTAAAGATCATCTAGTTCCAACCCCACTGCCATGGGCAGGGACACTCTTCACTAGACCAGATTGCTCAGAGCTCCATCCAGCCTAGCTTTGAACACTTCCAGAGATGGGACATCCACAGCTGCTGTGGGTAACATAAGTATTGTCTGTGTATAAAAAGAAACAGAATAAATGCACACTAACACACAAAAAGGGTGGATGGAGAGAACCAGCTCTGCTGAGCTACTTGTAACTACATTACCAGTATTAAAAAGCAGCCCAACCTATCTCTTTGCTTTAATAAACACAACAGGTTTAAACAAACACACAAACTCAGAAGCCTATAAAATACAAAATAAAAATTTTTGTCACAAAAAATTGTGACAGTTGTCAACAGCATCACAATTTCCCCCCACACACTGGAGTTTTGCTAAGTCTTGAATGTAATAAGGTTTCCCCATTTCTTAATATGCTGCTTGTTATCCTTGTCAGAAAAATGCTGTCTTAATGCTGTTCTCCAAAGACATAAATCATGGTAACTCTTTCTATTTTTAAAACTTTTTTTTACTTGTAGACACCAAATATTTTTTCTGGAGAAGCCCACTGTGATTTGCAAGCTAGTGAATATAGTTGCAGCAAACTTACATATATATATATATATATATATATGTATATATGTATGTACATGTGCATGTATGTATGTATATTTCAGTAGAAAGAATGCTTCCCTTTCCATCAAATCTTTGCCAGAGGAGATGAGTTCACTGTATCAAGAGATTTGTAGAATTTGTAACATTCTGAATTAATCTTATCTGCAGAATACACACAGTCACTCCCTTCTTTCTTTGTACTCAAAACTGTTTTCTCAGCTTCTTTGCCTCATAGCTGCAGTGCTAATAATTTATTGTCCCAGTTGCCTCCCTCACACTACTTGATCTGAGTCTTCTTCAAAGCCAAAGGAGTGTGCTGTTGGACGGGATGCGATACAGGCAGTGTGGAATGGCGGGGTGAGAGTGAGATTCAGCTTCTCCTTGGTCATGATTTCATGAGCCTAGTAGTGCTGATGGGCAGGGTAACCAGAGAAAGCAGAGATTATAAAAAATAACCCTCGAGGCCAGATCATCTTTGATGTAAGGCAAATTTGTCTGGCTCTGTTTCTCTAAGCTTGCACTAAAACAGACCTAGCTGGCAGTGGGAGACCAGGAGGAGGTCTGAGTGGTGTCAGGAGGCAGAGTGATGTTTCTTGCTGCCATCTCAGTGCAAATGTCATAAGGGTGAGTCTGAAAGCAGTTTGGTATCTCCATGATCCCTGGGCAGTGGCAGCCCCTTGGAAATACCAAGTGCTGGCACAAATGACAGCAGCCTCTAAGCTGCTCCAGTGTGTGTGCCAGAAGACTGTTCGGCAGTGTATAGGTCAGCAGCTGGGGCGATAGAAAGGTGTGCTTGGGTTGTACTCCGCGTTTCAGTGTGAGAGCAAAGAGCAGGGCCAAGTCGTGTTGTTAGACAAATATACAAACTGTATTCACTCACATGTGGAAGTAGCAGGCTGCCAAATACATTCAGTATCAAACATTTGGAATGGGATAGTTTCCTCTGAGTCTTCATGACCCAGGCTACTAGTGATAAAAGGAAATTCACTCTATGTGAGCTAAAAGTTATTTCAGTGCCAAATTCCACCTCCTGCACCTCATTATCTCTCCCCTTCTGCACTCCTGGCTGGCTTCATGTGAAGGGCTTTCAGTGCTGAGCCAAACTTCCTTGTTTCCATTTTTTTCTTTGCTTTTCACCTTAATGTTTTCCTTTCCTTTCTCTTTGCATCACTCCCAAGGCTGAACAACGCCATGTATGCACAAGCACTCAATTTCCCAGCCACTGGTGAGCAGGACTCAACACCTTTTTGCCTTGCTCCCAAGCCAGGCAAGATTCTAGGATAGGGCACCAAGTGGCTGTGCCCATAAACATGGTGTTCAGTGCCCTCTTAGACCCACCATGGTACCCATACATCAGCACAGGGTTGACAGCTATGACAGAAGACTTAAAATAGACCTGTGTCTTTCTAGAATCGCAGCTTGAGACTAGAGGAGACATCTTCCATACCTAAACATGCTCCAGGTGCCGTAGGTAGGCAAACTCACAGCTGGTCTGTTTATCCCTTTGTTGGTGTAAACTGGAGTAACTCTTTGCTTTCACAGAATACTTGTGCCTCGATAAGTTTTGTACTTTTTCAAAAATTATACCCTGAAGTTAAACAAGCCCAGTGCCAAATCGAGTCCATCATACATTTTCAATTGAAGCTGACCAACTGTGTAAAGGTTTCATTACAGTCACAGTTTCCAGTTAGAAAATGGCCATTCTTAAGAGCATTTTCACGTTTTTCAACAGAAATTTAGAAATATTCCCCATTTTAAAAATGACACTATCTCAGACACTGGACTTCTCTTTGAATGGAAATTTTAAACCACAATGTTTTACGTTGCTTTGAAGAGATGCCTTTTCTTTTTTGCTGTTTCCAAATAAAAACACTGATTGAAATTCACCCTATGTGTAAAAATGTCCCATATTGTTACATTTTGTTTGCTTCCTAAGAGGGGAAAAAATTATGTAGAAGTGTGCCCACTCAAACCCAGTGGCTTACCAGGGGCCTCCTGACATCATGGTTTCCTGGTGATGTGCATGCTGCTTTGGAGCCATGTCTGCAGACACCTTTCAGCAGTGTATGTTGATACAATTTTTGTAATATGCAGTCTGACCTGAGTGCGTTCACACTGTGATTGTTGTGTGTCCAGAAGCAGATCAGCAATACCTTAATGCCTTAGTGGCTGCTGTAAAAGCCCCGCCAGTGCCAGCACCTGAATCTCCTCAAAGGACATAAAAGCAGGGCAGGGGCATAAGAGAAGAGAGTGCAAAGTAGAGGTGATGGAAAGATGCAGAGTTAAATATCTGAGGGGGTGAACAGCAAGAGTACCACCAGGTGTTCCCATGGGTTCTAGGGAGAAGAATGAAGGATGTGAGGGCTTAGGTAAGTTTTTGGTCATGTTTTGGTAAGGTGGGGAAGAAAAGTTTTGGATCCCAGACTGAGTCTAGTGACAGAGTAGAGAATTCATGCCTCCTTGAGCCTGCATGGACAAGCTGCCGGAGGACCAAGAGATGCTACTCTGCTATTATGCAGGCCCTGTAGCTGCTGGTTTGTGGGCAAAATACATTTGGAAACATGGGTCTGATACTCTGTAAGTCTTTTAAACTCATTGTCTTAACAGAAGAGAAACAAACTACATTGCTCTTCTCAAGGACCAAAGGAAATTACTTGTTAATCTGCTTTTACCTACCAAATAGGGTGTGTTGGTAAAGACTACATATTTATGCCATGATTATGATTTCCTCAATGAACAGTTTCTTCCAGAGGACCCAAATATCTCTGTAAACCTTGTCCCTGTATTACTGTGGGCAAACTGAGATGCCAACCAGCTGAGACATGAGGTTTTCTAAATGACAAAGGAGCCAGGCACCCAGCTCTGCTTGGCTTTCCCTGGGAGCAATGCATCTCAGCCTCCTTGTAAATTCCAGCCTAAGCGATTCGCCCCAGGGTCATGAAGTGAGTCAGTATGTGAAGTGGGAACAGAGCCAGGCTATCCTGACTCTGTTTCCTACCCTAACCACTGCACTACTCACAGGATATTTGGTCATGCAACTCTCATTGCACAATATCTTGTCAGCGATGTTTTGCCATGAAAAAATTGTCACCCCTAAAAGCACATGGAAAGAGATAGAAATAGTAAACTCGAGCCATTCTATATATTCAGTACTACAGATGACACATCCCACAGTCAGATCTTATTACAATCAAATATTTGTGGTGAAAGGACTGAGATGAAATGATGCAGTCCTGATAAAATGGCCATTAAAGACCAGATGTATGCACCTGGAAAATGAGACACACTGCATTAAGTATCAGGCCACAAGTACTCCATTTCCTATTTGGGGTCAGTTCTAAAGTCAAATGAGATCACTTCTCATGCTGAGAAGACTCTTTATAGTCTTAAAAATTCATGTCAGGTATTCATACATGTTCACTTAATCCAAAGAAAAATATGTTACATTTTGTTTATATATTTATATATATAAATTCGATTAGCCAGTGACATAAATATCAATCTATTAGTGCAGCTGGAAGGAGAATTTGTCCCTATAGATGAAACTGTTCTTAGTATACTGAAATTAGTGAGTTGTACACTGCGAGTTCATCTTTATAAATTATTTTAAATTTAAAGTAAACTTTAAAACTTTAAATGTGTCATTTTCATTCTATGAGAAATAAAATGAGAATCCAGAGGACTAGTTAATAATACAATACAATTCTTTTCTTGATCCGGCAGTAAATAAATACAGCAGTAAATAAAAGCAAATGTTAGAAAACATTTCCCTTGGTATTCTATACAAAGATTGAACTTGCTGTGAGCTTTGCAGTGGGTGTCCAGTACCTGAGTATATAATCTATCACCTTTCCATTACACTGTCTTTAGCTGGAGCACAAGACCAAGAAAAACATCATTTTGCCTTAAAAATAGCCACAGTCTCCCTGAGAAGCAGATTACATTGAGCTACAGCAGACTCTGTGGATGGGGAAAATGTTTCTCATTTCCATGTGCCCATAGCCTGTTAGCATTATTTACACTGTGGGATTTCCTAGATACCCAGAGGAGTGGAGCTCATTCCGCTAAATGTTGTGGAAAGATGTCATGAGAAAATAGTGCCCGCCTGCAGATATAAGTTTTGTGCTTACACTATGTTCCTCTGCAAATCTCTTTCAGTTGCCATTTTCCAATACATTATAATGCCATAGTTTGCCATGGTTTTCATAGGTGAAAAACTAAAATGTGCCTTTTAATCATTATGTGCCACCAAAGATGGGAAAGTAGAGCAGCCAGCTAGGCTTGGTGTTGCATCCAAGTGGTTAGAGGACACTACTAGATCATACCTTTTGCATGACTTTGTGCCTGCTGGAGTATTTAACACTTGCATTACCAGAGGAACCATGTTTCCATTCAGCAAATTCTGTTCATGATGAAAAGTAGTGCCCTGCAGTGTAGTTGAAGTGCCATGATAGAGAAGGTCTACGAACCATCAACAATGCTGGAAACATGAGCAGAGAGCTGCAATGAAAGAATTTTAAGGCAAGCACTCAGTGTTGATTCTTTTGTTACTAAGCCTAAAACTCAAGAAATGAACATATTTGGAAACTGAAGTGAATGAAAGCTGAAATTCCTTCTCATTCCTATTGTGCTTGGGTTTGAATTCTCAAAACCATTTTAAAACTTCTCTAGCAAGAAAATAACCTAGCTCCTGCTAAAGAAGGCTGCCAAGGATGGAGGCCAAACTGGCAATGCAGTTGTATCTTAGGCATCTATGGTCACTGGTCAGCACAGGCTAGAGAGTCTGCTGAGGATTCTGCAGTGGCAGAACTGATCATTAACCATCAACCACTGCGGCTGTGAAGGATGTCATCACTTATCCTGCCACAAGCACCAGGTTACCTGCACTATGTTTGCTCTTCTCTCTCTCCTGGCTTTGATAAATGTGGAGGTCAGAAGTCTGCACACAATCTGCCAACTGCTGTCCAGAGTAAATGCTGCCCCAGACCTATGACACGGAGCCTCATTTGGGAGACATCAGTTCCCCTTAAATGGGACCTGACAAAAACCCAGGAACAAGACCAAAACTTGGTGAGCAGAATGAGACTGAGCACTTGAATGTTTGTGTTCATCCTGTCCAGGCTAGATTATTGCAGTTATTGTCTGTGTTTGGATCCGGAAGCAATCTGCTCTCCTCAGTGGAGCAGATTAGCATGAGCCCTCTTTTTTCTGCTCTGCTCCTTCACTGATTTGTTATGCACTTTGCTCTGTTTCCAGCTTTCATTTCTGATTTTCAGAGGACTCTTAAGATTGACTTAGGACCCCTTTGAGTCATCTCACTACCACATTGACACGCTGACTCACTCAGTTCGTCTGTGTCCCATGAAGATAATACTGCTTTCAAAACCTCAGATGAATCAAGGAAACAGAAAAAACTTTATGAAAATCAAATGAGATTTTAAAGATTTAATGGTGTATGACTAGTGCTTGGGCATGTGATTATCTTCCTCTTTATAAACTGCTTTTTTCTTAGGAATAGCTTGATTACAATATAGGTGATTAAAATGCTTCCCACTGTCCAGACTAGACAGAAAATCTCTCCCTAGTAGATCCCACAACATATATAGATCTCATTTACCTCAGTAGCATTTTAGCATCCCATAAAGAAATTCTATAAAACCTCTAAGAAATCCTTTGCCTACAGTAAGAATCTGAGCAGTTTGATTTAAACTTAGCCAGTGTTGGCTCTGGGTTTGCTGAAAGTATGGACAAACCCAAACACATTAAACATGATACACATGGCTAAAACACAGTTGAAGGAAGTAGGTCAAGAAGAAGTTGGCTTGCTTTCTTCTGACAGGTTGGGGCAAGTCTCACCAGTGTATGTGCATTTGCCTTGTAATCCAGCCTTTAGTTTGGATCATTCATTTGAGAATGACCTGTTTTGTCTTAATTTTATCCCCTCCCTGCAACAGTGGAGGTTTTGTGTAACAGCTACACAGAACAGCTGCTTGGACTATGCATAGGCCAGTTTACATTAGCCTGGTTTTTCTTGAGAAAGTCATGGTTTAAACAAATGGTTATGTCTATTTTAATCATTTTTGTCTTCTTTTGAAGTGTTTTTTTTCAAACGTTAGCCTTTTTTTACTTCAAAATCTTGTTTAGCTTTACAAATTAGTCTGCTCTGTCATGTCCCCTTTAAACACAGCTGTTACTACAATGTAAACAGGGTTTTAAAAATTTAGATAAACAGTTACAAGAAAGAGGTCTTCAAGTGTTTTTAACACATGGTCAATTCTTGCTTACTTGATTTCCCTTGGTTTAAAAATAGAATTCAAAATACATGCTGTAGTTCACAGATGTCAGCCCCCAATAATAACACTTACATCGCGTGTTAAATTTGCAGTGATGAACAGAGAGACACCAACTAATCCTCCAAATGCCTCTGTTAAAGGGTGAGCATTATTTTATAGGCGCCAAAATGGAGTTTTGTTGGCTAGAGTAGGAAATGATTTCCTACCCTTGCAAACAGCTCCAGTCCTGTCAGTGGTAAGAGCTGTTGGAGTTCCACTAGTGCTGCAATTACTGTATGTAATATATGTACATTACTATATGTTTTACCTTTATGTAGCAGCAGCCAGTTGGAGCACAAGTCAGGGACTAGGGCTTACTAAGTGGAACTAAACACTTAGTGTCTGTGATAAAAATCACAATTAGTGGTGAAAATACCATTAATGTCATTGTATTGGTAGACCACGTTACCAAAAGAAACCAATCAAAATAACCAACAACATTTTAGAAATTAAATGGCAGGGCCAAGGTTGTCACCAAGGGACACAGTGGCTGATGTTCAGAATGGGATTTAAAAGATTCTATGCTGAGACTCTGGGGACTCATCCTTTCTTGGCAGCATCACCTCTCTTTAACAGAGCTATCCTCATGCTCTGTCTGAAAATTTTGCCATTATGTTCAGCAGCTGGCCTCACCAGGACATTACCAGCCTGTTAAAAGAATGTCAGTCATGTAACTACAGGGTGCACATGATTTTAATGTGAATACTTCTGTGAATGAGAGAAAGGGCATGGGGATCATAAATCTGAAAGTGAATGTTTTCCTTTTAATGAGTTGAGAATGACTTCAAACTTAGGAAGTACTAAAATAAAGTGAAATTATGAATGAGCTCTCCCTTCATGGTTATCTCTAACAGCTAAATGTGAAGTGTATTTGTGTTGCGTTTATATCAGGCAACTGGGAATGCACACAGAGCCATTAAAAGTCTAGCATAAAATATCATACAGTTTGTTTTTTCTATGAGACTCCATGCTGGTTCCCCCAGATGAAGTTACATGTATGCTTTCACCCACAAAGCTCATTTTCAGATACTTAGAACTATGTTAAAACATCACCTATTTGGAATGCATGTGTCTAGTGTTGGACTGAACGACTTCAAGCAAAATTGGATAGGCCTTTTGAGAAAATTTAGAGTGAAATAGTACGTTTCAGACACTATAAAAACTACTTGGTTTGATTTTTTAAAAATTGAGAATAGTTGCCTCTTAGGAAACAGAACTTCTAATTTGCAATGAGTGGTAGGACTCAGATGTCATCCTCTGTGGGAGTGAGGTACCCAGATCTCTTTTGAGGCTCTGGTTCTCAAGTTGTAGTTTAAGTCCTCTGAGAAGATCAATTTTGAGCTGGCATAGCTCAGTCCAATGACTGTGGGGGTGCACAGTATATGTTGTCACATAATGGACTATTGATGTAGGAAGAAGGGGTTTTTATGGTTTAGGCCTTGAAACTGAGAAAGACTCAGAGGATTAAGCCTCATTTCACTTTAGCCATCAAAAAAACTAGGTACCCAAGTTCTGACCATCTATGATCAAAGGCAAGAAACAGGGCACTGCTAAAGGAAGGCCCATCAGAAAGCAGTATTACTAAGGCAGAGGAGACGAATCACTCCTTAGAGGTACCCTTGATGAAACAGAGAGCTGAAGAGGCTAGCTTTTAGTCAGCCAGAACTGCTGAGATAAAAGTTGCTTTGATACCAAAAGCTCATTAGCAAAATAAAAATAAACCTAATTTCTTCACACACCCTTCAGTCCCTGCAACACATCCCTTGTTATGGACATCTGCAGTATGTAATATGGAAGGAGGGAAAACAAGGTCACTCTTTTACACAATACAGTGTGTAAATAGTATCAGTTTCCTGATATTTCATGTCGGCATGTGAACTGAAGGGAAGTCTCAATCCGGTAGTTGCTCTGCTGTTAGTTTATTTATAGTCAAATGCCTGAGTAAGCAGAAGAAAATGGACCCTCACTTTTAATTAGTGGATGCTTTTAAAATAACCCTTTACTTCCCCTCCTCCCCTCTTTCTGTATGGTATGCAAAGAAAATGGCTTGGTGAAAGGTAGTATCAAAGGAGAGAGTGCCAAAAGGAGACCTTCTGCCTAGTACGTGTTTCCAGACATTTTTTAGAGGTGCTTTGCCATACTGAGCATGAAAATTGTGCCGACTGGAGCACTGAAAACTGCTATCTGGCAAATAAAGGAATCACTTGCTCAATTAATCTTCTAACGTACACCTAAGATAATCCATATCACATGCTCCCAGAAAAGAAAAAAAAAGGAAAAAAAAAAACAAAACAGGAGGGAAGAGAAGGATGGGAAGAAGGAAGGGAAGCCGAAAGAATAAAGAAAAGAAAATGAACAGCTGGATATTGAGTCACCTGCCTATCAAGAAATAACAAAAGCAAGTTGCTCATCCATCCATCCATCTGTCCATCCATCCATATTTTTATCCTGCCACAACAAAGCTTTTTATTGCAAGGCCATGTGTTTTTCAACCCTCACCCTCAACACACGTTTTCTTTCCATATGATTTTTGTCATTCATGGTTGGGGATGAACAAGATGGAGATTTTTATGGTGTTTTTCCTTTTTTTTTTAGGGAACTGAGTATAAGATGGACAGAGAGAAGAATTTTGTGAAGAAAAGATGAGGAGTAAAAAGCCAGTTAATTCCTTGATATCCTGGTTTCAAGGCTAAGTTATGTTAGCTCTTTCAGAGAAGGGTCCTTTTTAAAGAAGAGGAACTAAGGATGCTTGACATCTTTGCTGGTGAGGTCACAGAGCCAACCCTGAAGTGACCTTTGATGCTTTGGACTAATGGACACACATCATATGTGTGTTTTCCTAGTTCCCAACCCGACTGTGACCATGATCTGACAAGGGGTCATTCTTTCTATTTGTAGTAGAAACATCTTCAGCACTGTTGTGAAAGCAGCCTTTCCATGCACTGGGCTACACAGGCTCTTTGGTAAAGAGTAAGGCAAGAAATTTCATGTGTTAAGTTATACACCAGAGGGAGTTCCATGAATGCAGTACAAACATCCTGATATTACCAAAGAAAAATCCATTTAAAAATGACAGAACCTGAGAACTGCGATCCACAGTTCACACTGTAACTCATCCTGCTTGCAAAACTTACACCCATCCAGGTTCATTTGCCCTGCACTTTCCATAAGCAGCCCAACTTAGAGGCTGCTGAAAGCAAAATTATGCCTTGAATATTTTTTTCCCAGGTTGGATCTTCGTCTATTTCTCACTGAGAAAAGCACGTTAAACTGATTTCCTGTAGGTAATATTAGAAAGTGGGATTCATTTAGGATTGCATGAAACAAACACAGTTCTCACATTTGGAACTGCTTTAAGACAGTATCAAAGAATTTGCAGCCATTTGGCCCTATGTGATGTGTACAATGATGGGCAACCCTTCTCCTCTCCCTCTCCACTCCCTACATGAACATGACGTTTTATGTCAGTCTGCTTGCTGAAAGGATTCTATGATTAATAACTCATCTTCTGTTTTCATTCATTATAATTCCTTTTCCCCTGCTCCTCTTGAAAAGTTACAGATTCCTTTACAGAAGAGCAGCCAGTGTCTGACTTTTCACCTGTACTTGAGTTAGCAATATTGAGCTTATCCCTTCAAAAATCCAGAAATTTCCCATATACTTTCCTAATGACTTCAGGAATTTACTTAATTCTAGGATTTGAATTACAGAGGAGACACAATTGACGAAACACAATTCCTGGTGTTCTGTCAGGTCTTCTTTCCTACTTTCTTATTGTTTTGTGTTGTGATGTCTTTTGCATTTAATCAGATTATTTTTAGACTGGGTCCCTTGCAGCTGAATTTTTTTTCTGTTGAGTAATATAATGCAAGAAAAGGTAGTACCCTAATTGAAGGCAACTCTGTAAGTTAGAGGAAAGGCTTGTATTGTGTGAACCTTTGATAACTCTGACTGTGGGCTGAGTTGCTACTGCTCTTTGTCTGAGAAACTCAGAATCCATTAGGCTGATAGCCACTGTTCTTCTGAGGAAACTACAGTCCTTATGGCCCTTCCTGTTTCTTTTCAACATTCTTAATGTGATAGTGGAAGAGGATATCCTAAGGTCAGACATTAAAATGTGAAGTTGTGAGGTGATGATTAAATGGGAACACAGTGAAAACTTCACTCTTCATTATTTTAATATAGTCCAGCCTCTGCTGATATAATCATTTCCAGCAGATATTTAAGGTAGTTACAGAAACAATTAAAATAAAGGCCTTTCATTTATTATCTTAATTATATTTTCTTTTTTCTTTCTTTCTTTCTTTTCCCAGAGACAAACATTAAGTGTTCATGTTTAAGACTTACAAGCCCATTTTACAAGACAGTAATATATTTTCGGTTCTGTTTTGCTCTTTGATCTTTCAAAGCATAATGCCTTACAAAGTGTTATAGCAGTGGCCACTTTAGTTGAAATCCATAAACATTTTCCATCATAGCTCCATTATTTCACAGTCTTAAAAACTTCTGAAAAATCCATTTTGGGCTGAAACTGTCCATTCTCAGTCACTGCAATTAGTTTTAAAATAGGGGAATTATCTGTTCAGGTTTTTTTTACTTATGGGAACAGCAGAGAAAAAGAAGCACCACTTTCCCACGGTAAGTGATTTTCTGAGCACTGCTACAGCAAAACCAGCTGAAATATTAATTTTGAACTTCTTTCTATGAGCTGACTGCGATTAGTTTCTTTATAAAACATTCTTCTATATCAAACCATACAATTAGAAAAAGTGACAGCATCTAGGTGCATGGTGCTGGTAGATGTGATCTCTCACTTGCAGGAAAGTTATGATTCAGCAACAGGGGAGTCCTGCAGGACTGTTCATGGGCTTGAAGAGAGACACACTCTTCAAAAATGGAGTGTAATTAAAAGGCAAACCCATAGTAACCAAGGCAAGGTCCCATGTGAAAACAACAGAGTAAAATAAAGTGCCACGCTCTACATGGTTGACAGGCACTGGGGCTCTGTCATTCTTTGCTTCTCAGCTGCAAGTGAGGGGAAATGTGGATGGCATTGGCAGAACTCATACAGCCACAATGGCTTTGCACTATCAAGGAGAATATTAGGTCAGCCACAAAGGGACAGATTTCCATTCCCATTTTCATTATTTAAACACCAAAATTATTATTAATTTACATCTGGGTTCAATCCAGACTCTAAAATACAGAAGATGTGTAGCTAAATTACAGTTAGCTGTTAGAACTTTACTTTTGCATTTCCCAACATTTTGTGATTTTAACCATTCATCTGTAGCAAAGTATCAGCCCAGGCTTTTCCCCTCCATTTAATTTTAGACTGAGTATGGAGGGAGTACAATAACCTCAGTAAATTAAAGTGTCATGTGATTTCCTTTCCGTGAGCCGAGACGGATGTGTCTGCAGAGCTGTAATGAAGGAGGGTAAGCACAAGAACAGAGAGCTTGCACTCCAAGCACATCAAAGCCCTTCAGTGCTTGTAGAGTTCATGTGCAAAAAATGCAAAGGCTGTGTGAAATTCCAATTTGAATGATGTATTTGGATGAGTTGTTGTCCTCTCCTGTCTGTTATCAGGTTTTCATCTGGAAAGAAAGTATAACAGAAGAGGATGGAAAAATCTTCAGCAGTAAAGATGTGCTAAGATTAGGCACATCAGTAAAAGCCTTGTGACTGGTCTCTAAATTATTACACCTGGCTGAGATTACAGTCTTTTGCCAATTCCTGTCCAGCACTTACTTGGAGCATAAGTTAACTGCGAGCTTGTGCAAGTTGTCGTGAATTTATTCAGTTTTAACTTCAGGTCTGGTATTTTCGCTTTTCCTTTAGAATCATTAGGGCTGTCATTACATCACTTCAAGGAAAGGGAACAGACTCATAATGTTTTGAAGAGATGTAAGGGACAGTTGTTGGCCAAAGCTGACCTCTTTCAGGTCCCATTTGATAGAGTCAAAACCTTGCAGCACTTCCAGGAAGGATTCAGAATGAATGAGCTCAGGATAGGTTCTCAGGATCTAGGTTATCTAATGAATTCTAGGAGAGTGGAATCATGTTATGAATTGAAAAAGCCTAATAATAGATACTTCAAGCTGCCTGCCTGTAATTTCTGAAGTAGAATTGACTTCCTTTAGTCCCAGCCCTGTTGCAGAATTGTGTGGGGATGACAGAAAGCTTTGGATAAGCAAACGTGCAATTCTACTCCAAACGCTGGCTTCAAAATGGCATTATGTATTAATGATTCCCAGAAAAAAATTGCTCAGTTCACAAGTGAAAAGCTGAGGGGTTTTCTGTCTGCCAGCTCTGCAAATTCTTCCTGGGCTGTGAAAGTCAAGTTTGTGCTATTTCCTTCTCACACATCATCATCATCGTCATCATCAGTAATAAAGATTATGAGGAGCAAGCTGTGCCTCAGTTACCTATGAAAACTCCAGTGTGTTTCATGGGGTTATGCAAATGTAAGGAATTGTCCCCATGGCTGCGTGCGCTGTGCTGCAAGGCCAGCACTGTACAGGGACCTGCATATGGGATGAGCTCCAGCCCCCCTCTCCTCCACCCCACAGCATGGAGGGCAGTGCCTACATGTGACTGGTCTGATCCTCCAGTCTTACCTCCTGCTCACCTGAGCTGCTACACTAGGTGAACCCTGCAGGGATTTGTGGATGGATTTAAGCACCATGCAGGTGTCCTTGCTCATACAAATGCTGAAGGTCTGCTTGTATATGCGATGGCTGCAGCTAGGCCCTGGTGTATATGCTCAGGAAAAAATCTTCACTGTGAGGGCAATTGTTGCCGTTGAGACGGGCACAACACAGAGTGACGCAGTATAATTTCAGAAGGCTTCTACTTTGTAATGGCGGTGTGCTGTCTTCCCTTCCCTTCCCTTCCCTTCCCTTCCCTTCCCTTCCCTTCCCTTTTTCCATGTTAATGACCTTGGTAAAATTCCTTTCAGGGGTAAACACAAATATTATCACTTCTTCCTCAGCTAACTCACTCCTCTGGCTCACAGACCAGCTGTCAACCCCTTCACAGGTGATAAGGCACAGGAACAGGAACAAGTTGCCCAGAAAAGTTGTGGATGCTCCATCCCTGGAAGTGTTCAAGGCCAGGTTGGATGGGGCTTTGAGCAACCTGGTCTAGTGGGTGGCATTGCTGCCTATTGCAGGGTGGTTGGAACTCTATGATCTTTAAGGTTCCTTTCAACCAAAACCATTCTATGTTTTTCTGACAATCAACTATGGAAAGGCCTTAGACCTTATGTTTGCTCTCCTGATGCCTTGAGTTTTCTTCTGGATTACAGGGCTCAGACCTTGGGCTTTCTTTGTACCTGGACTCATGCCTGTGTTGCAGAGCAGCTCCTATACCTTCAGTCAGCTGAATATAAATTAAAGGACTCAAATGATTTCTCACAACTTTCTGAGAAGGCAATATTGCAATGAGATTTAGCCCAATTCATAAACTAGTGCCTAATAGGGAGCAGACTTCCTGGGGAAAGAAGTGTTACTTTTCCTGAGAAGTGTTATTTTTGTCACTTCTCAGACAAGAGCTGTACTAAAAACCCACTTCAGCGTGACAGGGTTGACTGAAACTAAAAGCTATCCTGAGGCACATTGTCCCCCAGAGCACATGCCAACATTTTGTAGGAGGCTTCCTGATGGCAGCTGTCTGCATGCAGCTCTGGACAGGGCTGAGCAGCTAAGCTTCCTATATAGGATTTCAGAATCAGACTCTACATGAGTTGAAAGTCTTCCCATAACATGTGTGCAACAATGCAAGTGAGAAAGCAGGTGGCTTTCCGTGCCTGCATAGTAAGTTCAAGGGAGTTTTCAACTATGTAATGGCTTTATCTTTTATGTTGTTCTGTATTTGATGTCCACCTGATGCAGGCTGTACTCCGGAGTAATTCCAAGAGCCTCACTGCGGCCACACAGGAAGCATTAAAAAGGAGAACTAGACCATACATTTGTTAAACCATAGTCTTTTGGGGGATACTGAAAATTTATTGCTTCCTTGGATTATTTTTTTAATATTGCGGGTGCTTGGATAGTAAGACCCATCATCTAAGCAGCACAATGCACAGCTGACAAAAGCTCTTTTGACTCACTTTTTCTGTACCCTTTCACTGCTGGACTGCTCTGGGAATGGTAGAGTTAATCTGGCATAATTTCCATGGCACCAGGTGTGTTCCCAACAAGCAGTAGCAGCTTTCTCAATAGATTCAGGGTGTTGAGAGGCTGCTGAAATCCTTGCAGCTGTGGCTGCCTTCTCTTTACAGCCCTCCATCACCTTCTCTGTCTCTAAAGAGCCCTTGGTACTGATGGTTCCACAGGGGTGTTGCTGTGTTTCATGACCCAGATGAATCTTTGCCAAAGCAGTGAGCTCCCCTTTGCTTTAAGTGCAACCTTTTGTACTAAGGGATTGGAATGGAACTGAATACTTCATTTTTGCACTAAGAAGTAATCTCATCCTTAACTTTTTTTTTAATGTGTCAAAATTCTACCTATGTGAACTACACAAATGCTTGTGAGCAGACACCCCACTGAGATACACTGGGTGAAATTACTCGGTATCATGAAATGCCAACAAGATCACTCAGAATTGTTAATGTAGTGGGAGCACAGAGCCTCTGCTGGCAAAAACTTGTGTTCTACCAACAAGTCAAGGACTATGGGAGAAAATAGGTACAAAAAAGAGAAGGGACTTGCTGTGAAGCTTACTCAAGTTCTTATCCCCAAATAGAAGAATCAAGCAGTACATCAGAATCTGTGAATTTGACTCGATTCCCAACCATTTAAAAATCTTGGGATAATATTCCCACTTCAGGAAAAAAAAGGGTTGAAAAAACTGTGGTCATATTCTTCATATTTTCATCTTGTTCTGAATAATGTCTTCATGGGACAAATTCTTGTTGACAAGATAATATATTGTCCTTAGCATTTTTATTAGAGTCTTCCTGTTTCCTCCCTTCTTCTGGAAGTTCTGAAACGAAGTATGTCACCACCATTCCTTGTGGTCTTTTGAAGCATATCAACAGCTCTGTGATGACATGGAGAAACATGGTGCCATTCAGATTTGTCTCAAGTCTTTTTCCAATTAGCGAATCCAAACTGTGTGAAAGCTTCCTCTGTGTGCTTCATCAAAAGCAGTTTGCAAAATGGTAGCAACAAAGTACATTACCCCCATTAGCATCAGAAAAATAGGTCTGCTGAAAATCACAAAACTGGGATACGCATAAAGGCAGGCTTGTTTTTCTGAAGTCATGCACAGGGAGAGCCCTAAGTCACAGTTGATGAGGTGTTTAATAGTGTCAGGCAATTAGCATTTGGTCCTTGTTGCAGACAACACCGGAGACACGTCAATCCTACAACCAGCTAAATTTGATCCACTTGTTGTTGAATGTCTGGTCTCCTTTTTAATCAGACATGGTTCAAGTGATTCGATTTCTGCACTTTTATAATCTATACTTTAGGATTTTTCCTTTCAGTCAGTCAGTGATCACTTGGTAAGAATGGCACAGGATTAAAGAATTAGACCCATACAATACTAAAACATGTAGCTGGCCCCAGCTTTTGTGCAGCCACTTGTTCTGTCTAAAAGGATCTGGAATGCAGCAGATGGGAGAAAGGAAACAGCCTTCACCTGATCTGTTCATTGCCCAGAAAACAATTGTTTTTACACTTTGCTTATATAACCCTTGCTTTCCTGCCTCAGCCAAGGATCCTGACAAGGATGAGACAAATAAGATGCCGGTTGGCAGCCCCTTGGCCCCCAAGGGCTAATTGCACTGGGGTCAGAAACTCCAGGTTCTCCAGCCTCTTTCCCTCCTTTTGCACCAGGATCTCATGGAAAACCCACAGGACAGAGAGAGGAGCAGAACCACAGACTAACTCAAGAAACCCTCCCAAAGTATGGGCAGCTGGGACCTGCACCCATCCCAGGTGCTCCACAAAGTCTGGTTGCTCCTCTGCCACATGCAGGAACTCATCCACAAAACACGGAGCAGCCTGAGCTCCCTGAAACAGAAGCTCCCTTTGGCCAGCAATGCCGAGACCATACTGTGGAGGAGCCAGGGCTCTCTGGTCTGCCCAATATCAGCTGGAGAGTGTGGCTGGAAGGGAACGGAGGTCTGTAGACATGGAGCTGGCAAGATCAGGCTGGAACTGTGCTTGTCCATCTCTGCCCATCTCCCCTATAGCAACTCAAAGCATGTCTCCACAGGCACTGTACTCACAAACACAGAAGGAAGGGACAAGAAGCCCTTGAGTGGCAGGCAAGATAAATGGTGGGTATCTTGAAAATCAGGAGTTGAGGAGCAGCCAGCCAGGCTGTTGGAGAATCAGCAGGACCTTAGCCTCACACCAGCACATGAAGCTTGCTTTCACAGTAGGGGAGTTCCTGTTTGTGGAGGCATTTTTTTTCCTTAGGGAATAAAGGAGTCAGTACTGAATGCAACTCTGCCTAACAAAGACTAGGTAGCAACCAGACAGGCAGAACCATTGGAAGGGTATGTTAATGTATCCACTGAGGAGAACTGCGAACTATCTAGAAACTGTTCCTGTTGTAATACTCAGTATAAAAATACACACCGTTGTATATATATTTACATATATATGTACATGAAAGAAAAAAGCCGGGGGGAGATGTCATTGTTAAACGCACAAACACACACACACACATTTTGTCTGGGGAGAAGGCATGAACTGTTTATTACAAAATCTGACTCCACTTTTATAGTATTTCTACACAGGCCAGGGACTGGGGGAGAAGGTTGACACCTCTCCCCATCTGATGGACAACTGTCCATCAGCTGTCCATATCTCTAAGAACAAGCATGTAAGCTACCTTGAACTAACAAAAACATTGCTTCCATTTATAACACCCGTGTGTGAGAAAAGAACTATGAACTGTGAGACACACAGAAGGCTGAAAAATCAGGGCAATGGGGCGGGGGGGATATATGTGTTGGTTAATTCTAGTCTCTTACTCAAAATCAATGAACAAAAAGAAAGCCTAGTAGTAAGGGGTATTTCCAGGAAGTTTCTAGGAAAGTGGCCTGTTACTGGAGTAAATAAAAACCTAACTTACCGAATGAAGAGCAGTTATATTTATATTTGCAGTACACAGGTGACACAATGCTTATGAAGGGTTTGCTGGAAGACAGTCTATAGACTGGCAGAGATAATTATATCTGCAGTCAGAATCATCTGCAGAACTGAATACTGACTACCATTATGGATCATGCTACTCTCTTTTTGTATGACAACCTGAAAATATTAAAAAGAGCCACAACCCATGAATACATGTTGTCATGTGCAAGCTGTGAACTTGCTGACCATAAAGTATGCAATGCAATGTAATGAAACTAGAGCTCAATGAGGGTTGATACTGCAACACAGATAGGAAAATCCAAAGAAACTGATACTGATAGAATTTAGAAAGTTTTAATTATTGAGTAGAAAATGCATGGATGATATGTTATAGTCACAGAAGTTCTATTACCTGGAAAAGTTTATTTCAGTCCATGCATCAGATCAGACACAAGTTATTCTAGGAACAAATCCTTGAGAAATTTGGGAGTGAAATAATTAAAGGTGAATGAAGTTTCCAGAAAGATATCAAAGGTGAAAGAGGAACCCAAACATGCACATTGAGAAGAGAAAATTTATGACCTCACCAGCTCAGAAATAACAAATTATAATCAATATTCAACAAAGATATGATCATAAAGTTTATGTCATTATGTGAAATGCTGAAGTTCCCAAAATAAACTGTAAAAGAAATGTGTTCAATGAGGCACGCTCCTTATTTTCATAAAATGAATTGATATTTTTGCTTCCCCTCTTGCAAAATGGCTAGAAATTTTCCAGAAGACAAATAGGGATATTACAGATCCAGTTCAAAGCTTGTAGTCTCGAGATACTAAATTCTAGGCAGAAGAAGCTGGATCAAAGACAGATTAGAAGCTAAAGCTTATTTCATAGATTACATAAGATCCCTGCTTTGACTTCATTATTTAGAAGAGATTATACCTCTGATTCTTGTAATTAATATATATATGCGTGTGTGTGTGTGTTCTATATTTAGCCATAATGCATACTATCTGCTTTCTGAATTGGTGTAGTTGATAAAAAATATTTTAGTGGGATCCATGTCAAAAAATAATACTCTTGTGCCCAGCATGAAAGGAAAAGATGGTTTCAATTTTGAATAGGACAGTCATGACTCAACTACTGCAAAATTTTTTGTCTACCTTGACAAAACTGGTGACCTACAGCTTACAGCTTCTGTAGAAGAATTGTTTTCAAGAAGTTTTGTTATCAATCATGTACAAGAATTCTTTTGCATTTATAATCCATGGGAATTTATATCCTGAAAAGAGTAGTATTTCAAATGGTTGGTTTTTAATATGAGCAAATGTCCAGTTTTGACAAGGTTAGATAATATAGTTTTGTCCCATACTCCATCTTGCCTTCATAAGTAAAATCCCTAAATATTGAGGATGACACTAAATCTATTTTCCCGGTCTCAATATCCTGTGTCCTATGATTGTGTATGGAAATGCAACATGAAACTAAAGAAAATGAAAAATTTCCTCAACTGTATTAGAACTTCTTGGTCAAGATTTTTGGGAGATGTTTTGGAATGAGCATTTCATGAGAAACAATGCTTTAAATTTTTGAAGTCAACTGTTTCTTGGTGATGAAGATGAATTCAAAAAATATAATTTGGTAGCAAATGGGTATGGTCTTCTCAGTTCCAAGGACCTCTCACAAGGTGATTTGTAAAAAGTCAGATTTTGATTTTGATTTTCACTATCCAGAATATAAAAAGAAATGTGAGGGAAAAAAAAAATACAAAGACAGTCACATTAGATAATGACATGTACACTGGATTTGTAGAGCACTTTCTTTTTACCAGGATGTTATGTACCCCATAAGCAAAGGATTGTGAATACAAAATTTATTTTTATGTGCAAGATGTCAATTGATTTGTACCATTTCTTCAGATTGCATAATGGTTCTACATGAGAGAAAATACATCCCTCTCCAGTCAGGCAGTAACGGCAGCCAGCACCTCTCCCATTCCAATCGCATACCTTTTTTTAGGCAATATATTTCATACAAAGAAACCGTTGTACTTTTACTCCTGCCAAATGTGATACAGCTTACAGGAGACAAAAGAGCAGAATGGTTCCTTTTAATAGATCCTGAACCTTCAAGTAAATATAGAGAAATTGCTCAAGCGCTAACCTATGAAAACTGAACCCTGCCGCTTTGATTGTAGTCGCTCAAATAAACCAAAATCCCCAGGGCTTGCCCAGTGGTAATTGCAATAAACAACATACAAGAGCTCCCAGATATTGCTCAATGGAGCACGGTGTTGGCAACCTGCCAGGCATCCGATGGCCACTCCTGATCTGCATCCAAGAGCAGGGCGCACAGCCGTCCGCGCCGGTGGGGAGGATGGCAGCAGCCCAAGGGACCAGGATGGCTTCCCAGCCAGCTCTGCGAGTCGGCGGTGCAGCAGAGGGCAGGCACTGGGGAAATCCTGGACATCTGTGGATCACATTTGGCCTCTCTGCACCTCCCCTGGTGCTTACACATAATGAGTCAAGGAATAATACATACACAAGTCATGGATAGCAGTACTACAACAGAGCACAACCATTGTGGCCAAAATAAACAAGACTAACAGCACTTTCCGTTCAGAGTGGTGCTACTTGTAGCAACTGGGAGCATTTTATTATATTTAAAACAAAATAGCACCTGGGGAATATGTCACTTGGAGAAGAAAATCGCTCATGTAGAGAAAGACCTGCTCTCATTCATGTTGAAGTCACCAATAAAACTCCAACTGCTCCTTCCCAGTAGTCTGGTTTGGCCTGATGTCAGCAGTGATTCTTGCAGGTGGTAAGCCTGTGCATTATCATGGCAAAGCCCTAGTGAAACACTGGGTGGTAAAGGGGGTAGTTTTTAGCAGAGGAATCAATATTGGGCTTCCTAAGTACCTGGGAGCAATTCCCCTGCTGCCACCACTCCATGCTGTGCTCGACTGCCTTCCCCATTAAATGTGTTTGAACACATAAAGTTGACCTCTGCATGCAGAGAAGGGTTCCAAGAAAAAACAAAAGCCAAGTTTTCTTTCAGGATTGCCAATATGGGCAATATTACTTATTTGGAGTTATTACACTGGTTGACAGGAGGCTAGGGGGAAATAATACCTGCAGAAATGCTGTACGCAATGAGGGAACCCCAGCTAGAGAGCAGTAACCAAGAGACCAGGCAGTGACAGTACATAAATTAATCATGAGTGCATGACAGGATGCTTTGTGCAAAAAAGCAAATTGCTATGTTTGGACATGTTCCAAGGGAACCTGAGTAAATCAGTGACATAAAGCATTCCCCTTTTCACAACTCAGAACTCAGGCATGAGATCCTGGCTCATGTTGGTGAGCACTTAGTCATACCAGCAGTCCCACTGACTCCAAGAGCATAACTCATGGGGTCTGTTTTGTTCTGGGCCCCTTGATTCAGAAAAGCTAGTGATAAACCAGGGCCACCTAAAATCCAGAAACACAGTTGATAAAAAGGTCAGGGGTCATGATCTATAGGGGAAAAGCCAGTAGACTTTGCTCAGGCTGGTGAAGAGGCAACAATGGCAATATGCCTTTTTTCAGGAGATGATATGGGTGTCAGTGAATGATTTGGAAAAAATAAAAAAAACGCTCTAGAGAAAAAAGTTCCATGAAAGACATAAAAGAGGGTGCAATAAATATCATTCTAGTAAAACTCACAAGTGCAACTATATGAAAAGGTCTTTAAAGATGTGTTCAGCCAGGTAAGAACAAGTATACCCTGAGAAATCACCAAGGTATATAGAGCTCCCCCTCCTGCCCCACCCCCCGTAGGTGCAAGACAAAGCCAGACTTAATACTTAGGAGCGAATGTTAAACAAATACAGAATTAAAGGAACAGTATTAAAAAGCACTGCAAACTTAGCCTCTCCAAAACCCAGGAGGGCACTCAGTAATGGTTCCCACACCAATTTTGTTGCAATTAAGGGACACTCCAATTCTGCTCCCTGCAAAAGAAGCTAAAGCAGAAGTATAAATGAAACAAATAAAAATAAATGATTGAACAGCAATAGTGGTTGCAACAATTTCTTCACTGAGAAAGAAAAAAACCCTCACATTTTAAGCCTTTCTTGATGTGAGCAGGAAAAAAAATCAAGCTAGATTTCAGAAAGATGAAATCACACAATTTTGGGCTATTGGAATATTACAAATCTGCCAAAGGCCTTGTGACTGAGAAACCTACCAAATGCACAAATTGATCGTTATGCCTGAATATAACCAGGCTACTTTAAGGCCATAAATTCACAGAGTATTAAGGCTCACCTAAGTTTACTGTGTCTTAAAATGTACCCAATATATATTTTAAAAAGGCACAATTAGGTTGAATATTGTTACAAGACAGGAGGCCATGAATACTGTTAATAAGTTATAAGCCTGGGGTCATGATTCTCCAGACTATCATGAGATAAATGGGGGCCTTACTTATGCAAATCACATAGCTGGAAGTCATGTTTTGACTCTATAGGCAACTCAAGGCTTTCCAAGTGCATGGAGATATTTAAAATTACGCCAGTATTATCAAGCTGATTCAGAGTCTCCAGATAAGCCCCTTCTAGCCAAGAAGACAGTATATCCAGCATCAGTATTTCTGTCTTTCCAAAGCTGAGGACAAGACATCCCTAATGCAGCCAAAAAGCAGTGACATTCAGACATTACTCCATAGCTTAGACGGAATTTGCAGTGTCCCCATGAAATACAAATATACTCTATCTTATATTGTATAATGTTCTCCCCATTGGGCTATACTTTAAAGAATACAGACAGCAATGACCCATATTTCAGGTCCTCAGTGAGGAGACCATGTAGCCATCACCAGGAGTGTATTCCAGTACACTGAAAGGGCAGGAACCACCAGAGAGCTGCTTCAATTAAAACAGCAATATCCCTGGCTGGTGAAGCAACTATCCGTCAACAGATACATCACTATCAGCCAAGAGGTCCAACACAAGCAAGGTAGCTTGAACATTTTAATCTTACATTATCAGGAAACAATTTGCAACTTTTTATGAAGATATCGACTCCAAAGAAAAACTAAACGATGTAACAGCATCTGAATCACTATCCCTTGAGGTGGAAGAATCACTTCATTTCCTAAACTGGAGATTTATTAGACGGACTGCAGCTGTCAAGCACTTACCCTCCACCCCCCCCGCCAAAAAAGCAAGCACTGTTACAGCCACTTTTATGTCCCAGCTTCAGTCGTGTCCCCTGCTTCACACTCCAGATACCTGTTAAGTCCAACAAGTGATCAAATTCCAAGATGCTTTTCAGCCATTTCCTCTGCAGAATGTAATGCAAATGTTCCATGTCTCCCTTAAATGTCAATGCCTTCCCAGGAACTGAGAGGCTAAGGGGTATGGTATAGCATTCATAAATCAAATATTTCTCTTATTAATGGATCAGTTTATGATGAACCCTTTCCTGGATAGATGAGTAAGTTACATTCATTTGTCAGAAGAGTCAAGCACTGAGACTGCCCAGAGAAGCCTCAAAATCTCTGTAGCTGGAGGTTTTCAAGACCTAACAGGACAAAACCCTGAACATCCAGATCGGAACTCTCTGTTGACCCAGGTTTGAGCAGGAGGCTGGAATAGGTGACCATAAGCCAAAGCCTGATGGGCAGTTCAGTAAATGCTATCTAATAAGACAGGCACAGAGATTGCATGAAATATAGTTTAAAAGGTAAAATTGCCACTTTGGGTCTATCCTCCATCACAAAAAAAAAAAAAAATTAAAGCAGCAAAACACCTCTTGCCTTGAAGGCCGAAACCTCTAATGCCGTAAGTCCACTTGCCTCTCTCATTCTCTGTGAAACAGCAAAATCACTAGTAGGGACAATGGAGAACTGCTATGATGTTGAGAGGTAGAGACGAGTCATATGCAAATCCAAAAAAATGCAGGTAACTGCAGTGTTATTTATGTGGTACCATTAAGACTGGTTTTTATTTCAGTAAGCTTACACATTTTATGAAACAATTTGAAAAGTCAATTGAAACAACAATATTTCATTGATTTCAAGATTCCTTGCCAAAAGTTTAAGGAAGAACCCTGAACACTTCTCAGTTTCTTGAACAGATTTTCCTTTAATTTTTTTGGCTTATAGACAAAATACTGATTTCAAAATATTTTACCATAAGCATGAAAAGTAGAAACATTTTTAAACAAATTCACTTTCTATTAAAAATAATATGAAACAAGTGAAAACTCTGAGAAAAAAAATATTTTGACAAAATACACTTTTTCATACCAACATCTCAACACTTCCTTAGTGAGAATTCTTTGTGTCTGGAAGTTATTTCTGATATACATGCTGTAGGAGAGGGAAGAATGAAGCTCTGGTGTGTATAGCACTGTCAGACGTATTGGAATAACCTCAAAGGCCTATGAATGAAAATCCCAGTCAGACTGTCTCTACAGGAAATAGTCCATTCAAGGTCTGGATCCCTTTCAGAGAATTTGCTAGCAATATATATTAGCATTTATCAGTAAGCATTAAACAAGTCCTACAGGTATGTTACCAGCTGTTTGTTAATGACCAGTATGAGATTTTTCCAGGGTCACTGCCTCCTTATTTGCCTTTCATGAATGCAGGGCCAGTCAATCTCTGGGGCATGATAATGCTTCATCTCGTGCAAAAGATACAGATTTATCACTCAGCTCTCCAAGGGAGTTGCAGCACGCTTGTTTTGCAAAGGCTACTTTCTGACATCTAGAATTTAATGTGTGATAAGTTTCTGTTTGCACGTATGATTGAAGGAGATTTTTTTGGTTTTCTTACATAAATTAATTTTTGATTTATCACCCAAAGGTTGGTTTCTTTTCCAGGCCCTTTTGGAAATATGTGGAGACCAAAAATATTAAAGAATTCCTCAGTCTAGGTTCATTCCCCCAGGAATGTGCACTTCTCAAAGAATGCAAGCAAACAAGAGACTGGAAACCCATCCTGTCCTGCATGCAGGATTAGACATCAGTACAAACGAGTATAGATCCTCACAGACATGCAGAAAAGTAAGTGGGTAGAGATCAGCTGGCTGTTTTTGTTGGTCTTTAGAGTGAGCAGGTAGTATCTTTACACTGATCTGTTTTCATATTCTCTTCAGTCTCCCTAAATACACAGATTTTGTTTGGTATAATGCTAATGACACCAGCTTTCTTCAGTACATCCTTCTCTCAGTGTTCTTAGCTGCAGACAAGACCTGTGACTGATCAGAGAAAACACTGCAGCAATGTCCAGAAGTTCTCACTGTCTACTGGATATTGTTTGGGTATCTATGTGGGAAAAAAATTTAACATTTTCCATTATTTGAAATGAATTCTTTATTGAATCATGAAGATTTTAGTGTCTGACTGGTATCAGTTTTGACACTGCTGCTATAAACTAAAGTCAGAATTTTCAGCCATGACAATTCCTCCACACCTGACCTGAAATTGTTGCTTAAGACTAAGAGATCTGCTGCCGTGCAGCACACTGCTGATTACCTCACCTGGAAAAGGCCAGCAAAGGATACTTCATGGCATCACAAGAAATGAAATTTCTGCAGTTCCAGGCAGTATTTGTGGAATATCTTTATCTGCAGGTTTCATAGAACCAAAGAATATTTTGGATTGGAAAGAATCTTTACAGGTCATCTAGTCCAACTGCCCTGCTATGGGCAGTAGCATCTTCAGCTAGACCAGGTCACACAGAGCCCTGTTCAACCTGACCTTGAATGCCCATCTGGACAGTATCTCAGAGTAACCAGTAGTAGTAGTAGTAGTAGCACTGGTTTTTTTAACTTACACATAGATTAAGTCACCATGACATCCTTGTGTCAGCACACTGCGCAGTTGGCTGGAGAGATCGGCTTGATTTAAGTCCAGCCAGGTCACAGAAGGCTTCTAGTTTTTTGATTCTGGCAAGAACCAAATAATCATTTCCCACTCTCCTGGTTTTAGGATTTTCCTTTTTTACCACCCCTTAAAACACACACAATGGGAAACTTTGTGTCTCTTACAGAGGAAGGCAAGCACATAGAACACACTTTACAGAACACATCAGAGTTCATTTGCAAACTTCTTCTTTATGGTTTCTGTGACATTAACAAAATCAGCCAAGGGAGCAGATTTGAACAAATGGTGCAGGAGGAACCTTCTGGCAGCCAAGCAGCACTGGATTGTATTTACCACAGTGTGGGCAAAGCATGCTTGCTGTGAAGCTTCAGAGAAATTGAGTTGCATGTGGTCACCTCTGGGCCAAACCTAGCCTCTGTGGTGCTTGCCACTATATCTCATTCATCTTTTGTCTTTGGGAATTCTGTTAAGCCTTGAAACATCACAGAAAGTACAAAAGGCTCTCATTACAGATTGGTGAGTGTATTCCCTTAAGAAGGCTCTTGGCATCCTGTGGAAGTAAGTGAATCACCGGCTACCCTGGCGGCTGCATAACTACTTATTGTTTTATTGAACAAGGGAGTAAAAAGTCACATAAAACCTTGCATATTATAAGTGACCGGGGTATAATTCAGACCTGCCTATGTGTGCATTAATTTACACATTGGTCTTTTTGGAAAAAATGTCAACTGAATAAATATAGCTTAGGCTGAGCACTTGAACCACGAATGATTTTTATTATTTTTTGGTTAAATTCCATTCATCTTTTTTTCTCCCTTTCCTGGCATGTGAGTTTTTCAAGTGCAGAATGAAACCTTTTGCTAACAAGGGGAAAAAGAACTAGGACTGCAGAAAAAGCACATACCTTTTCCAAAGTCATTAAGAGCAACTTTCGGCACTTTCCATATATGGGACATAAAGCTTTATGAACCTAGTCCTTAATCTCTAGGTTCTCTGACTGATTTATATGTTTACTTATGGTATTGTGTATTTTCTTCTTCAAAGAGCAAAGTCAAGTCTCTTAAAATCTGTACACAGGAGACCTTTATTATGCCAACAGAAGAGTGTGAATTTCAAGAAAGTACTACAAGCTCCTTAGTACTTCAACATCCCTTGAGTCTTGGTTGGATATGTATTTCTTGGAAAAGCCCAATTTTGGTTTCTCTAACAGAAGCACATGTGTCCTACAGTTTGTCACAGACTTTCCTGGAGCCTCTATGAGGGCCTGATCGCCGACAAACAAGCTGTGAGGTGCTAAGTGCCCACAGTGCCCATGGATATCCATGAGTCACCACTGAGAAGTGTTGAGTACTTGCAACTCCCTCTGAAGTTAATGAACATAGCAGGTGATCAGCATTTCTTCAAAGGGTGGTTGAGAGAGATAGGGAGTACCCTAACCCTGAAAAAAATCTGCAAGCAGAGGGGGGTCCTAAAAAAAAGAAAATTTGCTGAGGCCCCCTAAATACTATTCTTCACAATTCCTGCTCCTGTGGAAGTAACAGGGACCCCTTGTGCTCTGGGAGGCTGCGCACCTGAAATGCCTCTTGTACTACCCTCAGGACTGCCATTTAAAGGAAGGGAGGTTAAAAAGTCAGAGAGGTGCCTGCCAGGAATCACCTCAGCAGGGAGGAGCACTGCCTGCACTTCAGCACTCGCCACTGCACACAGTGTGTCTGCAGCTATCAACATCCTTCTGGAGGGCTCACAGCACTCTGGGGTATTGGCCAGTGCTCCCAGCTCTGTCTTGTCAGTGGACCTGCTGCTGAGGAGGCCTCTGCTCCTATATCCAAGACATTCATGAGTAAGTAAAACAGTATTGGGCCCAGTATTGAGCCTTGGGGGACACCACCAGTGACAGGCCTCCAACCAGACCCTGTGCCACTGATTGCAACCATCTGGCATCTGCTGTTCAGCCAGTTCTCAATCCACCTCACTGTCCACTCATCCAGTCCACACTTCCTGAGTTTGCCTATCAGGATATTTTGAGAGAAGCTGTCAAAAGCCTTGCTGAAGTTGAGGCAGACAATACTCACTGCTCTCTCCTCATCCATTAGGTAGTTGTTTCATTGTAGAAGGTCATCAGGCTGGTCAAACATGGTTTACCTTGAGTGAATCTGTGCTCACTGCCCCCGATCAACCTAAGGGTCATCTTTTTTATAGCATAAGCCAAGTGTAGTGGGCTTATAGAAAGGCTTCCTATAAAGATGTAGTAAGAAGCAGGCAAGAATTGTGGGCCAGGATTTTGTTGGGTGGTGAGGTGATGGCACACTCCATACTTGCATGTATAATATAGGCAATATATAATGTCACTAACAGCCTATATAGCTTACCAGCTGCACAGCCACCTCTGCATTATGCTCTTCCCCATGTATGCCATAGGTAGTTTTGCAATAGTGTTAAACTGGAGATGGAAATACATGGAGAATGGATGCAAGTACTTGGCATAAAATGAGCCAATCATCCCAAAATTTACACAGGATCTGTAAATGGACTCTCCTTCTACTGAATGTAGCACTAGCTAGCATTGTGGATATTTCAGTTCACAAATGCTTAATTGGAAAACCCTTCTTTTTGTTTTCAGGTCCTTTGAGCTCACCAGATAAGTAAACCACATGTGTGTACAATAGTGCAAGTTGCCTGCGAATATTTGAGTTTTAGGTAATCTACTACATGTGCAAGATGTATTATTCATCTTTGTAAAGGCACACATAGCTATTATTCCCTTTTGCATTGATGGGATCAGAGTGTTCAGGCTGATTGAACATTAATCTTTATGAAGCAAAGGAGTGAAGGTGATGCAAAGTTCTTGAGAAACTCCTGTTTTCTTCAGGACTCCAAACGAAAATGTTGTAGGTACATTTGCCTTTCAGAGGATATTATCAGGTTCTGCTTTTCAGAAAAACTACAGGACAGGTTCGTGGTTCTGGAGATGAGATTTGTATAGGGAGACTGGTTTCCTAGTTTGCAGCTACATCAGTGTTTCAAGCTGGATCTAGATACTAGTTCTGAAGTGAATCTCTTAATTGCCACAGTTTTTCACACTTTGCATTGCCCTCTCTGAGTGTGCACATTGAAGTCCTTTTGGATGAAACTAAGCTAGGAAACGATCTCCAGAGGACCATCAAATGTGCTCCAACTGCTGATGGACATTCATTCCAGAGGACCAGACTGCAGTAAGCCCAAAATAAAAGACAGGGCTGTCAGGCCCTTTGCACACATGGCTTTGCATTACAGAGCTGCTCCCACTACTCCATGTGGTGTTTGGTGTAGACATAAAATCATAGAATAATTGAGTTGGAGGGGACCCATCAGGATCATTGAGTCCATCTCCTGGTCCTGTGCAGGAAACCCCAAGAATCACACCAGGTCCCTGAAAGCAGTATCCAAACAATTCCTGAGCTCTGTCAGGCTTGGTGCTGTGACAACTTCCCTGGGGACCCTGTTCCAGTGCCCAGCCACCCTCTGGGTGGAGAACCTTTTCCTGACACCCAACCTAAACCTCTACTGACTCAGCTTCATACTGTTTCCTTGAATTCTCTCCCTGGTTACGAGAGTGAAGAGATCAGTACCTGCCCCTCTGCTTTTCCTTGTGAGGAAATTGAAGACCACAATGAGCTCTCCCCTCAGTCTCCTCCAGGATGAACAGACCAAATGACCTCAGTGGCTCCTCATACAGCTTCTCCTCAAGGCCCTTCACCATCCTCATGGGCCTCCTTTGGACACTCTCCAATATCTTAATGTCCTTTTCATTTTGTGGCACCCAGAACTTCCCCAACACTGGAGGTGAGGCTGCCCCAGCTCAGGGCAGAGCAGGACAATCCCCTCCCTTGCCTGGCTGGTGATGCTGTGCCTGATGTACCCCAGGACAGGGTTGGCCCTCCTGGCTACCAGGGCACTGCTGACTTGTGTTCAACTTGACACTGACCAGGGCCCCCAGGTCCCTTTCCATGGTGCTGCTTTCCAGCCTCTCCCTACAACTTGATAGTTATCAGGCAAGATGAATATAGTACATCAATGATGTCTCCTCCTTACAGTTGTGGTACCAGAGGGAATCTCCATGAAGCTGCTAAGAGAGGTACCAGTATAACATCCATAGGTTTTCCCCCTTTACATAGCAGAACTTTAGCTAATTAAGACAATTTACAGTATCTTTCCTTCAGGGCTCTTTGACAAATATGTTACTCTGTGTGTGAAATGTAAGTGCATGGTATCAACGGCAATCTAATGAGAAGAAGAGAGATGTGACCATGCATGTACTACATTGTGATGTAGAGAATCTTCAACAGATGCAGGAGAGGTGGAAAATGGTTTCTACATCATCCTTGTTGTCTATGGATTATCTGAACCACAGTGGTGGTATGTCTCCTGTACTTTCAGACATTTTCGGATGTTGCAGATGATGTTATGATTATTTGATTCTACTAAAATAAATTTTCCAATAGAAGATTTGCCTTTCCTCGTAAAGGTTTGTATCAGCTTTTTATTTTGCAGTTTTCTGTAATTTCTCTCTCTCTCTATGTGTTTACTTCTGAGGTATTTTATCTCCTTAGGAAATACATATCCCATTTTTCTGGGTTAACAGCTGAAATACTACCATTTCCAAGATCATACTGCAGTATCATATGCAATGGCAGTATTTGTGAAGAGGACAGTCTTCTCTCTGGGTATTTGAGTATGTCTCTCTGATGTCTCTCTGTATATCTCTGAAACAACAAATCAGTCTGAATTTTCCCATGTTTACTTATACGAAGGTTGGCGCCATCTGATCTAACCTTCTCCTTGCCTTCCTCGAGTGTCAGCCAGAGTCCTGAACAAGTTAGTGCTCTTCTGGGTATCTTGGTGTTGGGGTTAGATTTGGTTTTTTCCTATAGATTTTTTTTCCAACAAAGTCGCTAGGAGACTAATTACTGGGTGCCTATGGGTGCTTGACCAAAACAATACAAGTGGCTAGGAAAGTGTAACACCAGGCTACACCCTTTTTTGGTCTCTGAGAGTTTTTTCTCTCAGAGGGAAAAAGAGATACCGGGAGGTTTGGGGTGGGTAAAGGACAGGGGTGGGGACAGCTTCGCTCTCTTGCTCTCAGCATCGGAGAGAGAAGGGTCAGGCTGCTCCTACTGCAGGAAGAGTTTCTCACTGCCATCACCGGGTCCGTTCCTGAGGAAATCTCCCATCATCTCCTCCTGTGCCCAGGGACTCTGAGCTCGCCTCCTCCTGCCCTGCTGGAGCTGGGCCGGCCCTGTCCCACCGCCGCCGCTTTCCTTCGGCACCGCTTTGGATGCGCTGTATCCCCGCACTGCCCTGCCCTGCCAGGACATCCCTGCCCTTCCAGCTACCACCGCGGAGCTTTGGTACATCCCACCCACCAGCCCGGGATTTTCCACTGTTCCAGTTGGGTGCTCTCGGAGCCCTGCACCGAGACCAGACTGCCCCAGGTTTTGTGAAACAAAAGCCCCTCGAGGTTCCTGGTTTTGTTTATCATTAATGCTGTAGTTGTTGTTGTTTGCTTTGTTATACATGTTAATAAAGAGCTGTTATTCCTATCCCCATATCTTTGCCTGAGAGCCGACTTAATATCAAAGTGTTAATAATTTGGAAGGAGGGGGTTTGAATTCTCCCTTCCAAAGGGAGGTCTTGCCCTCCCTAGCAGACACCTGTCTTTTCTAACCAAGACACTTGGGTTCGATGGTCACTCAGCACTGAAGCTGCCAGCTCAGCTCAGCTTTAGACAGCTATGAGTACAAAGGGAAAAGAGAGGAAAAATTGTGTTCATTCTGTGCAACAGTTGGCTAAAGCAGGACTGTGCAGAGGATGCAACTGGGAGAGCTGCTGGAGAGGTTCCTCGTTTTTGTTACGGAGTGGAAACATGTACCAGTCAAGCCCAGAGAGATGCATCTGAGGGTAGAACATGATTGGAAGGAGTGACTATAGTTTTTATTGATAATACATGTTTTAGTTTTCCTTCCCTTAGAATACAAAGAATGCCTCATTTGCAGGAATAATCCACTCTTTTTGCTGAGATAAATGACTCAGGCTTCTTCCTCATGGTTCATTCCATTGTAAACACAATTAATGACTCAGACTCAGAATGTTTCATTTCCTGAAAATACATTATTGCCTTGTAAAACGGAGTATCTCCTCTCTTTATCCCTTTAGTGACAGAATAACAATCACTACAAGTACAGAAAACTCATCTTAGTCCAGCTGAGTTCAGTTGGAGAACAACTGGTTTAGATCTGCTCCTACTATTAAGGGAGGAATGTCTTTATTTGTATTACACATGATGATTACTTCCGATTATCTCTCCAGAGCTTTAAATAAACTAGGACTTTAGTGTCTGATTAAAGAAATAATGAGTTCTGAATTATTTCCTCCATGTTAGTGGAATTTAGGGAGATTCCTGATATGAACCAAGCCCCAAGAAGGCAAGGTTATCCCCCTTCAGGGGGCACATATGCAGCTTCTCCAGCACCTACCTTGTCTTTCTCAGATGGTGTAAACCAAGACTGCTTTTGTTGGCATCAGTGGAACAGGAACAGTTTTCACCAGATGAGCCTCTGGCTCAGATTTTTCTGCCTCCCTATAAGAATTGTTTGCAAATGGGATGCTGCCTTGAATGTGCTTCCCAAAAAGGACACAGCAATGCACCCACATGCATTTTGCTTCTACTCTGTGAAGTATTTTACCAACCTGAAGAAAAATCTCAATGCTGAAGCTTCAGTTCTGTGATACTGAAGAGCTGTTTTCACACCATTTGTACCTTTTACTGTTAGATGGCTTTCCCTGCAATGAACATGAGACATGCATACACAGACACTCAAGGCCAAGCTTCAACCCTCTAAAGAATCAACAGCAGTATTTTATGGACTTCCAAACCCTTTGTATGAGCAGCAGCCGTTAGAGATTTCCTCTACTGTTGACTGTCTACAACAAAAAGGAAGTTTTGGGGACGTGTTCAAAGATGCTAGCACAGCAAAGGAGTAGCAGCAGCACTGTGCTTGCAATCTAGATGGACTTAACAGTAAGGCTCAGGATGTGGTGTTGACTGCCAGAGAGACTGAACAACAGCACAAGGAATTGAAAAGTATCAAAGATATTTCCCCAAAGATTAGCTGCCCATGTTGCCATTCTAAGGGAGGGAAGGAAACTTCGAGCTCGCGGGCAAAACCTGAAATAGGTCACCAGAAGCAGGCAAACCTTGGGAAGCTTGACTTGCCCGAGACTCCAAGAATTTCCATGTGCAAGAGAATAATGTGTTAAGGGAATTCACCAATATTACTTCAAATTTCCTCAGCAATTCCTCAGGAAAATGGAGCTTCAGTACATAACTAAGAGGAGATAGTAAATCTCACATGAAATATCCGCTAGGGAGAAATGTGGAAGAAAGCTAGCACATTAGCACATGGCCAAGAGCTCCGGGAGGGAGACAAAATCCAGCCCTTCAGTTTGTCTGTGCTGAGGTGGTCTGGGTCAGCATACCATTCTCTAGTTGAAAGAAGATCTTTGTCCTGTTCTGGAGGTTCCCCAGAATTATAAAGGAGCTGAGAAGGGAGAAACTCTCCAGAGTCTTCTTTCCCGAGCTGCATCTTGCAGCTGCTCTACAGGAGGTGGCAATTTGCCCAGCACAGCCGGTAGGTGAAATTCACCAGAGCTGCTTTGGTTACTGCGGAAACAGTCTGGCTCAATGTGCCATCACGGAGGCATGAGGTAGATGAGGTTTGTATAAGAACAGCTGAACTTCAAGCCTCAAGGATGTTCAAATGTCTCACTGGAAATCCAAGGAACTCACCTTCCAAGTCACTTTGAAAAACAAGAGTTCACCTTTTTCCTCAGGTAGAAACCTTCTAAATGGTTATTCACATCTCAATCTTAAAAGTGCTTACACATATCGCATTTGCTTGGCCTTTTGTATAGCAGATAAATTATAGTAACAGTTGGGGATTTTAACATATATTTTTGTCATTTTGGTGGGATGTGTGTTTCTGAGAAGATGTAGCTGGTAAAATTCTTCTATTCCAGCAGGGCAAGTGAGAAAGTTCTTCTTGCAGGACCTGAAGTAAAAAACTGTCATATCAACAGTGATGGAAAATCACCCTATGCTGTGCAGGGGATTGTCCCCATATGCTCCTGACTGCAGTGTAGAAAAAGCTCCATGATGCCCTCCTGCATTTAATTTGCAAAATTAAAATTCACAGACCTGGTAGCCCTTTAGGGGAGAAGCAAAATTTTCCACCCTTCATGCAGTGGTCTCTTTTCCCAAATCATGCTTAGTATAAGTAATTTGCACCTCAACAGAACCTTCACCCTCTGTTGATGAAAGGCAACAGCAATCCGTTAGTTCTGCCTCTTATATGATGGAATAACTGAAGGCACTTTGTACAGCAGCATAAATATGCCTGTTCTGAGACACATTGTGGCTATACACTGAAACCTACACACTGCTCACATGAGCTGGAGCCTAGAAATCTAAGCTCACCTAAGAGATCTGGGCAGGGGCACAGGTCCTTTTTTCTCGTTTTTCCTTGAAGCACAATGGTTTGGCATTCACAATGTGGACTTTGAAAGATGAATGTAAAGCCGCAGTTGAGCATTAGCTTTCTCTTACCTTCCCAGGAGTAGATATTTGCTGTAGAGTTGACACCACTGTTCTGAGTAGTGACAGGGGAGGACAGCATCAGATCATCCTTCCTTGCACTCCCTAAGCTGTAGCCAAAGTTTGGCAGTCCTACTGCCCACAGGTTGGGAGAAAACCTGTGGTACGTGGGTGGAAGGATCCACACAATTTTTGTACCCTGGCTGTCTGAGGAACATCTTAGAGCAGGAGCCAGGACATCTTCTTCCCCATGCCTCCTTACCTCACTGCGAAGGAAGCATGAGGCTGGATAGGACTGAGAGGCTGAATTGAGGACAGGAAGATGGGGAGAGGGAAAGGAGGGGGGAAAGGGGCTGACAGAAAGAGTGGGGTGTAGAGCAGACAGAAACCAGGAAAAGGAAGGATTTTCATGTCTCCCTTTGACACACCAGCATGATTCATGGGAATGGCAAGCTTTTGATAAGAAAAATATTTTATTCTCCTGTTGGCTTAAATATTTGCAGAGCCCTGAGATCAGAGAAAGACGTTGAGTGACATTTCACATGCAGATAGCCATCACATTAAAGGCAGGAATAAGCACAGCAATATTACTCCAGTATTATTTTAGTCATTAATGAATCTGAACACTGCAATGAGGGCTGGAGGGTTACAGATGGGATCAAGAGGTGGCTCCTAAAACACTCCTGACCTTAGGAGTGGTTTCACACCCTGCGAAAGCTTGTATGCATCTGTGGGAAAGCAGCCCCCGTAGACCTCACCGCTATACCTACGCCAGATGTGAGGGTCCATGGGCAGCATCTGGTGCTGCACAACTCCAAAACTGAGTGCACCAATGTTACATGAAAATCCACATCACACACCGCACTCAATAAGTGAAAGCAGAGTGCTGCAGGGTAGATGCAACATCAAAAACTAGGCTGCCAAAAAGTGTAATCTTCCTCCAGGAAATTTATTGCTTGGAGGACTCTGTGCTATTCCCACAGGAAGGTATTGGCTGCTGGAGGAGCCATGGGCCTTCCCCAGCTGCTCCTGCATGCAGCATGCAGGGTTGGGGTGCCAGGGCACCCCACAAGTGGGCAGGGGCAAAGCTGTGCTTCTGCTCTGGGGATCACAAGTGATTGCACACCTGTCGATGCAGACACTCCACTGACACTGTGCCACTACTGCCACCACCCTGGTAGTCATTTTCTTTCTTTGGCTTATTTTTAAGGACTCAGTAGGTACATTTCCATGCTGGGTCACCCCTGCGAAGTGGCACATGAGCTTGTGCTTTGTGCCCATGGAGAGAAGAGGGGTGCAACTGGGGGACTGGTGGGACAAGCCCTCTGTCTCTGATCCACTAAATAAAGGGTGCTTGTCCAAGGAAAAGGAAAATCAGCCCCCCCACCCAGCTGGGGACCAGCTCCAGGTGGCTCAGAAGTGCAGATGGCATATATCCTTGCTTCTGTCTTGCTCATTTCTGTTTTTACCGATCTTACACACACACACACACACACACACACACACAGATGCTATTTTTAACCTCGAAAAATAAGTTAGTAGGATTTTTTTTTCCTATTGGCTACAAGCTACGGTGAAATGGCTTCATGTATTGACTAGATTTTGTCTCCAAATATGTTGAAATATTTGTGCGAGGGTTGTGTATTGGGACCTATCAGAGTGCTCTAGAAGTTGATCCAAATGGTACACTGCTTGCCACAATACTGGGAATGTTGGGATCCATCAACTGGCCATGCACAGCTCAATACACAAAGTACTTCTTGTACCCAGCCCCGAGTAGCCCAGCCTCACACTAACAAACACTGCGAGTTCATTTAGCTCATTGCAATCTGCAGATTCATTCACAAATGTTTTCCATCAGATGTACAAGCCTCTTTAGAAATGGCACATGTAGATGGCTGCATCACGTATGAATGTGCTGTGCTTTGCTTCATCATTTTTAACATATTTCTTAGATACCCTTGGCTGCCAGGCTTAAAAAACATGGATTTCAGTTGCATGCAGAATTTCCGCTTATAAATTACTCCTCTTTACCTCAATGGCCATGCTCGTCCTGAAGAAATGTGACCTAGACAGAAGAGACTTTCCTTGTTTCTCTTTCAATTTCACTGGACAGGGGATATGACCACTGTGCCACAGGGCATGCCATGGGGGTTTTAAGCCTTTATTACACTCAGATGGTTGGTACTGACAGAGCCAGCTTTGGGTGTGAGAGATGGCTGGCAGGCACTGTGGGGCAGGCCTGTGAGGCTGGACCATAGGTCCCCAGTCACCATGGAGTGATATGGGCCACCCTGTGACAGCCTCATTCTTTGAAGGTTGTGACATGCACATGATGCTACAAGAGAGGGAAGTATTGGGAAGCAGCTTTGGGAAGGTGGCTGCCTCCAGAGCCACCCCCTTTGTACGGTGATGCAGAGGACTGGTTTCAGACAGATAGACCTTGACACCACAACTGTGTCAATCATCTTGGCCAAACCACCGAGGCTCCTGGCTTCAGGGCAGTCTGTGTGTCTGTGCTCACAATGACATGGAGGCTGCTGGCAGGACCAGTCTCCCTGTAGGAGTGTGGGTCCAAGGCTGGGAGTAACCATGAATGATCCTTTTGTCCCTTTTCTCCCCTCCCCTTCCTCGCACCAGCACATACATATCCTCAGGTGGCCAAGGACCAGGGTATAAATTTGACTTCTTCTTAGTCAAAACTTCCACTAATTTGATCATGGTTTTGCCAAGGAAGGAATAAATATGGAGCAGGGACTTTGGGGATTTGTGCTATAAAAGTGAGAGCTGGAGAAACCGAGACGGAAGCAAATATTTGAAGCAAGAGGTCACATCCAGGCATCCTGGCTCCCTTCTATATGTAATTCTGGCCAAGCCTCTACCCCTGGCCTCAACACCTGCCCCCATGTAGGGCACGGATCATCAATTGCCAGTGGGAGACCTCTGACAATTGACAACAACAACAACATCCTGAGTTTCATGATGTTGTTGTTATCTAGGTCAGCTCTAGGTCAGGCCAAGCCACAAGGGTTGAGAGCCAGCTTCCTACTTCTGACCCTGTACACTGGTGCTGTGCACAGCTTTTTGTCCAAAACCTCTGCAACACACATATCAAAGCATACTCATATTAAGGCAAGCTGGAAATGTAACATTTCTGAATGCAAAATAGATTACTCCATACAATTCTCCCATTTGTGCCGGTGTATTTCACCTTGTTGCCAGCATATGCATATTTCCAGATAAAGCATATATCCCTATCTTGTGAAAATTCAGACATTTCTTGTCTGCTGCCTGAAAATTTGAGGTTTGTCTTTTCCTTAAAAGCTTTAATGTTCAGTCTAGGAGCAGTTTAAATACCTAAAGGACTGGGGTTAAAACCAGCTGAACGATCCCCAGTGCAGTCTTAAAAATGAATTTCCTGTTCCCTCAGGTGTGGGGAAGTCCTTTACTTGCAGCTGGGCCAATGAATTGGGCACCTTATTTCTTTCATTTTCCCATTAGCCAGTGTGTAATAAAGCACCACAGACATCAAGCATGATTTAAATCTGCTCTTCTGCTCAATATGCATGTCTGTGTAAGGTATAGGATTCTTTCCCTTGGTCTCTTTTCTGTTTAAATTTATCTCCCTCACTCGGGAGTTTCCCGGTGAATACGATGGCTTCAGGCTGGAGAGAGCTGCAGCTAATTTCCTTATTCTGTTTGAATAAATGGCTGTTGACTCCTAAAGACATAGGTTAGCCTTCTCCTGTGGTTGTAATATCCTTGAGTCCCAGCCACAGAGCTCCTAATGCCGGTTGCATAAAAAAACCACCTTTCATAAATGGCTGTATTTGTCCTTGTTTAATGATTTTTATGCATATCCAGATATAAGAAGGCTGACCTTGGAAAGGTCCCATTGTAAATGTGTTTTTCTGAACACTCTAGTTCTCCTTGCTCAGGTAGCTTTTTATTGTTAGTCCTACCATGAAAGAAGAAGGGAAGCCTCCACACCACGGGAAAAGTATAACTCTCTTGCTGTAGGAAGCAGGGTCCTTGTGGACACAAGGGCACCTTGCTACATGCCCTGCATTGGCAAAGGAAGCCACTGCACAGTGAGATCCCAGTTTGATGCTACTTGCCTCTGGAGCTCAGATGTCATCTCCTGCAACCTCACTCTTCCTGCTGTCCTGAGGATTCTTAGGATAGCACTGAAGGAGTGCTGCTGAAATCTCCCCAGTATACAAGGCAAGCTAAAAGCATAGAGATCCAACAAAACTGGCAGTCTGACATGGTGTCTTTCATTCCAGCAGGCTATGAACTGTGGTTGTTCACAATAAACCAGGTGGCACCCAAATAATTCTTGCCTTCTCTCATGGTTAGTCTCTATAAAGGCCTAGGAATGAATCAAACATTGCTCCATTTATACATTTCCATAAGGTGGAATGGCCTCTGTCTGGATACAGTTTCTAGAAAAAAAGGTGTTGAGGTCTAAGGATGGAGGTTCACAGTCTTCTTAAACCACCACAGGGTGACAACTTGCCCTTGGTCAACGGGATTGCCTTAGGGAATACCCAGGCAAACTCAATATCCACAGGCCCTGACAGGATACATCCAGGAGTGCTGAATAAGCTGGTGAACACCATAGTGAGGTCATTCACATCTTTGGAATGTCATGGAGATCAGTGGAGGTGCATGAGGACTGGAAGAAAGCAAAGGTCACCCTGGTCTTCAAAAGGGGCAAGAAGGAAGACTCAGGGAACTGCCGGCCAGTCAGCCTCACCTGAATCCCTGGAAAGGTTATGGGATGGTTATAGAGTGCATCATTCTGGAAACCACCTCTATCCATAGGGATGACAAGAAGGTGATCAGGAGTAGTCAGCACAGATTCACTCAAGGTAAACCATGTTTGACTAGCCTGATGATCTTCTACAATGAAACAACTACCTAATAGATGAGGAGAGAGCAGTGAGTATTGTCTGCCTCAACTTCAGCAAGGCTTTTGACAGCTTCTCTCAAAATATCCTGATAGGCAAACTCAGGAAGTGTGGACTGGATGAGTGGACAGTGAGGTGGATTGAGAACTGGCTGAACAGCAGATGCCAGATGGTTGCAATCAGTGGCACAGGGTCTGGTTGGAGGCCTGTCACTGGTGGTGTCCCCCAAGGCTCAATACTGGGCCCAATACTGTTTTACTTACTCATGAATGACTTGGATATAGGAGCAGAGGCCTCCTCAGCAGCAGGTCCACTGACAAGACAGAGCTGGGAGCACTGGCCAATACCCCAGAGTGCTGTGAGCCCTCCAGAAGGATCTTGACGGGTTGGAGAGATGGGCAGAGAACCATCTGAAATTCATCAAAGGCAAATGCAGGTCCTACACCTAGGAAAGAATAAACCCCTGTATCAGCACAGTCTGGGGGCTGACCAGCTGGGAAGCAGCTTTGTGGAAAAGGACCTTCTGTTATGCATGTTGGAGGCACCCTCTGAGAATGTCAGGAGAGACAAAAAGGGCAGGGTTTCAGTAGTCACAGATCCTGACATCTTTATGTTTAGGTGAGAGCTGGGAAATAAGCTTTGGGAAGCATGTTTTGATATCTAGCAGAGTTAGGGTAAAGAAATCATATTTAAGTGCTTTTGTGGATCCAACATGTAGAGCTTTGAACATATAGATGCAGCACACTTGACAACCATGCTTGGCAATTAGTTATGCTCGTGAGAACCAGTTACCCACAATGAAAAGATTATAATATTCAACGGATTATAGGAATTTTATGTATCACTTATGTATCTTTGGGATAAGGTTTTAGCATATGGAATCAAAACCCATGAGCATGAGGAAAACCGGTGGCTACCCAGTGTCCTTTTCACAATACCATTCTGTCAACTATAAATTGGTCAGACATTTAAATTTATTTGCTGTCATTTCCGAGCTATAAACATTCTGAATGGTTTAAAACACTCAAACCTTGCCATACCATCCACAATAATGAAAAGTGCAAGTATTTTGCAAGCTGAACAGCATCTGGATTTTTCAACAGCTAAAAGATATGTATCAGAAATTAAAACTTAGTGAAGTAACCTTTGAAGGACAACATACTCCTCCTTTTAATATTTCTTGTTAACTCAGAGGCTTCAGGTTAATTATTTTGCTACCAGCATGTGAAATATGTTTGACTTGCTAGACGCACAGTTCTGTACCTCTAAATCCTAAAAGCATATTGTTTACACAACATAATCAGCAAATGAAAATTATCTTGTTCACAGAGGATCTGGTTCCCACAAAATATCCACACCCTTCCTTGCTCAGGAATTATGGATGTCTGGAGCCTTTACCAGAAACTTGGCTGGGCTGTGTAAAATCGTTTTCTGGATTGTGTGTTTTATTTTGAATGAAGCAAGCAGGCAAGAGGCCAGTAGGATTAAAATGGATTCTTTATTTAAAACAACTCACAAAACACAGCAGCTCCTACCATTTTGTTAGTGTCGCCTACTTCTTTCCAGATCCCTTTTCCAGGCTTTAACTGGTGCTCTCAAGTACACTCTGCATCTCTCAGGGCACATCAGAGGGTGCCCAGGGCCAGAGAGCCAGTGGACACAAGAACAAGGAGACTCTTATTGGAGCCCCAGCTGCCAAGTCCCTGGGTCCATTATCCCAACCCCAGCATGAGGAAGGGACATCCATCTTTCTGTTCACTCAGCTTAAGGGAAATAATTCCTCCAGGTATAATTTGGAAATACTGTGAAGCTTTAATTCTCTGAAATCATAACAAAGAGCTCTCAGATTCCCTGATGAAAAAGGGAATGCTCTATCTAAAATCATGTTGCATTCAAAGTTCTCTGAATTTATTTGGACAGGATTAACAGAAGTTTATTGAATACAGGCAAAATAATAAATGAACCACATCTGCAAGAGCAGGGATAACATAAGGTACTCTGGCAGTGCCAAGAACTGTCCCGCTTGACCAAGCACAATGCAGTCACCTTCTCCAGTCCATGCAGAATCTACCTGTGTGATCTCCTTTAAGTCACTGCAACATTTTTCTCCTTGCTGAATTTGATACAAAACTGAGAAACCATACAAACCTGCAACAAGAGATACGGACCTCCTTTGCTGAAGAAGAGGTACCCTGACAGCAACAAACTACCTGTAGTGTCACAACAGATACCAGAGTATTGTAAAAAATACTTTTTGGTGCAATTAAACTAAAAGCTGCCAAATCATTTAGCAATGACCTCTGACAGTACAAATCAAATCTGTGTCTAAGACTCCTATCACAATTACTGTTTCCATGTCAGTTGTCTGTCTGCTGGAGAGCCCTGCAGAGCCCTGGTTCCTGCATTATGCCTGTGTCGGCTGAGCTGAAGTGTTTCTGAGTTCAAGCAACAGCCATCCCTAAAGGCCCATGAAAGCACTCGCTCTTATCCACCGCCCTTGGGTCCTCATCATACAGGAATCCCTTCCAAGGCCACTGCCCTGAATGAATAGATCATCCTTTTGCTATCTGACCTCCAGAGAGCCAAGAAATGGCCTCTCCCACAATGAAAAATCTTTCCTGCCTGATGATACCCTCATTACAAAAGTGGTCTTGCCGCCTCTTTAATCACTACTCCTTCTTTCTTGTCTTGTCTTTCCATGTTCACTGCTCATTAGTTTGCTCAAGTCAAAGACTTTGACTTTTACAGGTTTTCAACACCATAGGCACTAACCTGTGCAGAGCACCCTGAGCTGTGAGAACGACTGCTCGCCCCATACCAGCTCGGGTCCCAAAACAGCCTCTTCCCTGTCCTGCATCTCACAGCTGGGGCTGGGATGGACAGAAGTGAGTGCTTCTAGGCTAGGACAAATGACACTGAAAATGAGGGAGAAAAAGGGTAAAAAAAAGTGCATGAGCCCTGTAGGTGCAATTGGCAGCTCTGTAGTCAGGAGGACTTAGAGGGCTCCAGAAAGAAAGCATTTCTCTGTGCACTTTCCAAGGTTTGTTTTGAAAACATGCCAGGCAGAGCTCTTCAGAGCTAAGTGCAAGAAGTAAGAATGATGGTGACATCTTTAAAACTGGCCAGCTACCAATGGGCTTTTACTGGATCAGAGTGATAAGGCTGGTAAAAGATTATTTTCCTTGTTGTAGCGAAATCACATAGTCCCAGTTCTTATAGCTGTGTAGGTATTTGTCCAAGAATATGTGCTAAAGGAATACCTATGCCACTGAAACAAGAGCAACCACCATAATTTATAAAGGCTGATATTCCAGCATTAAGTAAAAAAAATATTCTTGACATTTGCCATTTTTAAATCACCTCTGGGCAGGATATCCAGTCAGACGTTGCCACAGTCCAATTAACCAGATAAAAACAGGGACAACAGTTAACGTTCAAAAATACACAATTCTCCCCCCTTCCCTCGCCTGAAAATTAAAAATAATTAGAGTAGGATTATACATTTGTTATCATGTCTATTAATAATCAGCCAAGGGCATGGAGAAGAGACCTTTTCAAAAAGCAGAAATCCGTAAGAAATAGCTTAGGGAGATCTGCTTAGAGAAGATTAGAACTGTTGTTGAAAAGGTTTCCCCCTCCCCAGAAGATGCTTGGAGTTGCAGTATCATATTAGGGGAAAATACTACAAAGGCTGCCAAAAAAGCATCAGAAGAAAATTAATGTAAGAGGAAAGACTGAGGCAAGATGATGTTTCACAGATTACAGGCTTAATGTTCAGAATTTCTCTAGTCCAGCTTTTGTACAATCAGCAAAAGATCCAGAGTTAAAAAAAAAAAAAAAGTGCATTCTATTTCTACTTTCTGATACTACTGAATTTGTTGTAACAATTTATTTCCTACATGTGGCACTTTCTTTGGCTTATAAGAGAAGCAACATGGAGAGATCCACTGTATTGCAAAAAAAAAAAAAAACAACTGTATATTGGTGTCAAAAAGGGTCATGTCTCTGTCTTCTGCTATTTCTGATCTGAGTGACAATGAAAACTGCTTTTGTGTGCAGGACATTTTGGAGCTTGTGGAAGTTAATTATGCTTCAAATCAGAGGCAAGAATGAAAGGACTGTTTCTGAAAATGAGTAAACACAAAAATGCAAAGGTACTAAAAATTGTCATCCAGACACTACACTGGCAGGAGTCAGGAGAGTTCAGTGCTTCAAACAAGTGAGAATTGGAGCCAGGGAGGGAGAGGAAGAGCAGGGAAATACTTATTTTGGTGACAAACTCCATCCTACAGATATATAAATATCCCCAGACAGATGCAGACAAGAGGAAAAAGATCTGCCCAAGAAGACAAACAGTAAGGCATGCTGATGAACTTATGTATTTTCCTGCTGTAGTTCCACTTCTGCATGTCCTGTTTCCTTCTGGTCAGTTAAGTATGTAAAAAAACGAACCAAACAAAGCAAAATTCACTAGTGCCTTTTGTACTTCGAAGTGGAAAGAGAGGAAACAGAGAAAAACAATGCTGCTTCCAAGGGCACACACTAAATCAACTTCTGTAGAAAAATGGAGGCTTGTAAGATTCTATTAATGAAATAAATTCTCTGTGTATGACAAAAACTTCCTAACTTAAAGCTTTCACTGATAGAAGGTACATTCTCCCATGTACATCAAAGCCATCAGAAGCAGTTTTGAAATCACAACACTTCAGCTATTGCTTCCTGTCCCAGCACAGTGTAATCAGCAGAGTGAAGTGCTCCTGCCCATAATAACTTAGAAACCCTTAGTATGAAGTAGCAGCAGCAGTTGTTTTTTTCCCAGATGAAAGACTCAAAAGCAGAACCATTTTTGCTGTGCTATTTAGTGAGATAAGATGAACCTGAAGTGAAATCTTTGCCTTAAAAGAAGACCCTAAAAAATAATACTTGCATGCAATTGCACATGGTAAGATCATTCTTAAAAACACAAGACTTAAGGGCCTGAGAGCAATCATTACCATGAAGAAGGGAAAGGTCCCAGGTCTTTAGTATCTGCAGTGTGAAATTCAGTGTCTTTTTCTGTGTCTGTGGAATTTAACAAATATTATCACTCAAGATTTGTGAGATTTTTTTCAGCAGAGTAGTCCGGAAAGTCTTCCTCTGTCTACCTGCTCTACAAGATACTGCGGTAAAACAAACAATTTCTTTCTCCATCTGTCTGCATGGTTCCTCATTATTAATTGTATTTCCCAAGCTTCAGGAGTGTCTTCATTAACCTTAGGAAGTCTTGTTTTCAAATTCCAAATGTGGTTTCTTCTCTGATGCTTCTTACATCCCCCTCTTTAAAATGAAAGGCTTCCATTCATAGTTACCCTTTCTTTCCTTCTCTTTTGCCAGTTTTCAGTCCAATATGCTCATTGTCCTTCTATTCCATGACTTCAGACCTCAGACATTTTAACCAACAGTGGAGAATGTTGTCAAATGCTTTCTGAAAAACGGAGTCTATAATATCCTTTTCCCTTCCTTACCAGGGCAGTAATTTCCTCAAAGAATTCCAACAAATTAGTTAGGCATGATCTCCTTTCCCTGAATTGATGTTAGCTGTCTTTAATCAAGCTCTGCTTTTCCAACTGTTCCCCATCTGATTCCTTAAAGGAGTTTCAGTCTTTTCCCTTTAGTGAAGTTAAACTGACAAAGTCTGATTTTTCCCAGTGTTTGGGGAAGCTGTGTCCATTTTTTCCTTAAGAAAAAAAAAATGATGAGAAATAAATTTCGAGTAATTTCAATAACCTCCCATCTAGAGACATTTATTCCCCTGGATTCTTAAGCACAACTTTTGCTGTCAAGAAAGGGGATGCACAGTAAGAAGACAAGGATGAGAATGAAGAAACACAACATTACAGATGATAACTTTGTGTAATCTGATGGTATATTTTGAAAGCTGGAAACCAAATAATAACAAGTATTTCTGATGAAGTCTAAGATTTGCATGGATCAAGTCCGTTTCCTCCCCAGGCATGCAACAGCTGGGACCCATACAGCCCTACAGTGCTTCCTCATGAACCTCACTGCAGAGCCTGTTGAAATGGGACAGGATTTGTGTTAAAGTCTTCGGTGTATGTATTTAAGGGGCTTTTCAGGCTGCCCCCTGAGGTCATCCTTCACTTCAAGCATCAGTAAATTGGGAAGGGGGATGTGGGAAATTAGTCTGTCTGTGTGTCCTCCTGTACACATGAATGATGTAGCGCATGACCTGGCTTCATGATGGCACGAACCGCTCTGCACACACTGCTGAGTGCAACTGCATCTCTGTCCAAGACAATTACTTGCCATGCAGCGCCACAGCTCTTGCTCTTGGAGGATGTTTGCTGGCCATATCCAGTAACCTCTCACTGCACTTGGGACAAGCCATGAGGGGCAGGCAGACCACGGTGAGGGGGAAGGCTGTAGCCCAGCCTCGCCTGCAGGGCCTCAGGACAGGGCAGCCTGGGAGCCTGCCACAGCGCATTTACCATACCATGCTGCTCTCACCTGCATTTGGCCTTTTTTGTGGGTGGGTTTCACTGTAATCTTTCCATAAATCACCCCTTCAGATGCAAACTTCACTCCAGCTGTCCTCTAGGACAAGAAAATACTGGGCAAAAATCACTACCCAAGAAACTCCTGGCCAAGAAACTACTCCTCAAGAAAATACTGGGCAAGAAAATTCTGGGCAAGAAACTACTCCCCAGGAAACTACTGGGCTAGAAACTACTCCAGAAAATAATAATGGGCAAGAAACTACTGGGGAAGGAAGTACTGCCATGAAAACACTCCCCAAGATAATACTGGCCAAGAAACTACCGGGCAAGAAACTACTGCCCACCAAATTACTCCCCAAGAAAATACTGGGCAAAAGACTACTTGGCAAGAAACTACTCACAAAGAAACTACTGGACAAGAAACTACTGCCCAGGAAAGTACTCCCCAAGAAACTCTTCCCCAAGAAACTAATGGGCAAGAAACTGCTGCCCACAAAACTACTGCACAAGAAACTACTGGGCAAGAAATTACTGGGCAAGAAAATTAGTGGGCAAGAATCAACTCCCCAAGAAACTAATGGGCAAGAAAATTCCAGGCAAGAAACCACTGGGCAAGAAACTCCTCCCCAAGCAACTATTCCCCAAGAAACTACTCCCAGAGCAGACTTTCTCTGTCTAGGGACAGAGACAGAGGACAGACATGAGGAGAGCTGCCTCAGAGAAGGGGACAAATGTATGATCATACAGGACAGCCTTGCACCTGGCCATTGCACCTGGTTTCATGAAGTAGCAAAATACCCAACACATAATTGCATCCAAGAAAAAAAGAAGTTTTCACCACTGTCATTGGTAGAAAAAAGGAAATAAAAATGGTCAAAGAAAATAAGGAGGTTCTGCCTCTTTGAAGTATACGAGATCCACTCAAAGTTACAGCAATAAGCACATCCCATGAAACTTTAAATTTTGATACAAAGTTGGATTGTATGCACTGTGCATTTCTTGGATTCCCATCTCTGCGAGTGATACTGAATTGATCTAAGATTGGAAATAAAACATCCCTATGTCAGCAGGTTTCTGTCTAAAGTGAAGATGACTGCTGGATCCCCCTCATTTCAAACACAGATTAACACAAACTGTTCTGGGAACATATAATTTATTGCTCAAAAGGAAAGGAAGTTCTAGAGGCTGCAGAATCTCTTACATGTAAAGAATATACATTTTAAAATATAGCAGAATCAGTCCTTAACATCAATTGTGTATGAAACACTAGATAGCCCTCAAAGTTTCTTTATACTTAAGAGGACGATACCCACTTCCTACTTCGTACTCTCCTCTTATTTTCTTCTTGCCACTAAGAAGCATTCTTACAGCATCAGACTTCTGGGAAGGGAGTTTCATAAACTCTCTCTTAAACCCTTCTCCCTCTTTAAAAAAAAACTCCCCCATAAAAACAACCAAACAACCAAACAAAAACAACCAAATTAACCAAGCAAAAAAAAAATAAAAAACAAGCCAAAAACCCAACCAAAAAACGCCCCCAAAACCAACCAACCAACCAAAAAACACACACACAAACACAAAAAAAGAAAGGTTGATTGCTTCTGTTACTCCTACACTAAAAATATTCAGAACTTCTTTTCTCTGTTGTTCTGATTTTCTTTCTTCCTGTTTCCAGATTTTGTGGCCCATTCATTTGTCCTTGTGCTAAAGTTTCCCTTTGACTTAAATATTTCTTGTTTCCTGAAAGATCTCCTCTTGTTGCCATTCTCCTTCCTTTCTCATTTCTGGTCTCTCCTTTACAAAGTCTTATCTCACTCAGGACAGCTTGTCTGAAAAAAAATTGTTGGTGGATCAGGCACCAAATTTGCTCCACTAAGCTGAAAGACTTTTATTAGAGTTTTGATTTCAGGAGGAAAATTACTCAGACAGATCTGCTGAACTGCAGGTAACTGACCTTAGCTTGTGGCACATGTCAGGTAAATCATGTCACTTCAAAACACAGAAGGGATTAAAACTAATATTTGAGACAGGAGCATAAGCATGGTCATTCAGTTGCTTTGCTTAGACTTGTTCTGAAACAAAATACAGCAGACATCCCAGCTTCTGTAAATCTTATTCCATTTCCGGGGTATGTATTTTGCAGAACTGATGAGAATTAATGGTCCATAAAAGGCAGCAGACACTCCTACTTCATGAAGCAGCTCCTGGGGCTAGTACAGGATCTGGCAAAATGGTGAGGGTGTCAGCCCAACACTGAAAAGCTACTCTCACAGTCAGAGAGGAGGGAAAGCAGGGGAGTGGGACCCTCAGCTGCCGGTCCATGGGTTAAAGCATGGTACCCTTCCCAGCCCTGGCTGGAGAGCTGAGCACACAAGGATGAGCCAGAGGAAGTGGCCAGCAGAAAGTGAGTTTCACAGCATTACTCAGAAAGCCAAATCATATTAATCTTATTATTAATTCCTGCAATGGAATGAAGGATAGCCTTGCAAGACTAGTGAAAGAGCAAAACTGGGACACTTGTAAAAAAATATTTATAAACTAATTGGAAAGCACATTGTACATGGTTTTATGCAGCAGCCAGATGATGTCCATTTATTACCAGCAGCTTTCCATCACAGTGGATGCACTGTCTCCAAGGGTGTCCAGTGCAGTGTAGGGAACGCAACAGAGGAGCAGAAGAAGCAGACACACTTAATCCTTGACATTTCAGTCCCATGACAGCCCAAGCATACAGCAGTAACTCCGTTATTAAATCTCAGCCCAACCCAGAGAGTGTTTCCAGACCTTCTCCAAAACCAATAAAACACTATTTTTAAAAAGCCAGGAATGCTGGTGTTTTGATGGACCATTAAAAGACACATTGTACTGCTACAATTTTATCGTTTACCTATGTTACTAGGACCTACAGCCGCTTCTTTCTATTATCAGGTTTGACATTTTTGATAGATTTCTGATTGACCTGATGTCATTGCGCCTGAAAAGGTACTCTTGCTACATACCTGATGTCTTATTAAGTTCCACTTAAAAATACTGAGATTCAGCTGGTTTAAATCAGTTTGAGTTTGCCGTGAAAACAGGCCTTCAGTTAAAGATGTACCTCCTTTTCCAATTCCTATTCACATCTTGCTTGTTTTGGCTAGCTTTCCTATGCTGACTGTTAGGCTGCCCCTTAGCAGACTACCCCACGCTACTCACACCTAGACATTACCAGGTCTCCACATGAGTGTAGATGTTAGGATAGTGACCTACTTACATCTCTTTGATTCCTGCTGTGCCCCTTGTCCTGACTCAGCATCCTGGTGAGAGTAACGTGATTCCTGCTACCATTGTCATTCACCCTGCTGGTGAGGCTCCTTGCCATGGTTATGTGCCTGTGGTAGCTTCAAAGACCATCAGCATCATCTCCCTGGGGTTTACCAGATGCAGGTTAGCAGTTGCCTGCTTTGTACTACATGCCCATTGTAAAAGGACTTATGGAAGAAAACCACAAAGGAATGAACTGTAAGTGCATCCTATCACCCTCCTACGGTGGGCCCAGAAGTCACAATGTTGTGAGCCTGCCTCAGTGAGAAGTGATTTCTTAGCTGACATGTGGGCATGTGGAAGGCTAATAAGTGTTTGTGCTGCTTTTCAGCCAGCTAATCAAAATCAGTTGTGGTTTATTTCTAGCCTTCACCTTCAAATGCACTGAGGAAAAAAAATCACTGGTACCATCCACTGAAATCAACTACGTTTTTTCCATGTCCAGTTAACTCTTGATGTTATTCTCAATAGACCAATACAGAATATAAGCAAATTGGACTGTAAGAACATATTTAGTATATTTACCTTTGAAAAATGAAGTTACAATGGGGAATGAACATCAAGGGAGAAGGGGGTGGGGAGATAGCTGGGAATATTTCATCAGGGCTCAGCTAATCTCCAATCTGGATGCGCTGTTCCCAGGTGATCAAGAGCTGACTGAGTTTCAATCACAAATGTGGCTTCTTTCTTTTCTGCTTTAAACCAAAGTGAGCTTGAATTCCCTGGGCTAATCTACATCTTTTTCTCATTGCAAGACTTGGCACTATTCAGTACAAATAGCACGCTCAAGGAACTACAAGAGTAATGAAGGCCAAGGCTTTTTGAATCGTGCCTGAGATGCATTAGCAAAGCTGTGGGGCACTTCCCACAGCACCTACCTGGGCTGTTCCTGGCAGCACTGGGAGCCAATGGGTTTTCCCTTTCCAGATCTCCAGATTGAAATTACTTTTAAAGGGGCAGCTCCTATTGCATGCTTGATTTTGGCAAGTTAAGTCTGACACTTAGGTGAGAAGAGAAATCATCCATTCCTTTTCATTGTGAACTCTTTACCTAAGCTTCACAGCACATCTGGTCCTCTTACTCTATGCTGCTGCCTCTGATACACCCTTTCTTCTTTCCATTTTTCTCTCTTTGTAACTTTTCCCCCTCTTAAGTTATCACCTTTCAAAGTCATAATAACTTAAAATGATGTTTCCTGCTATCATTCCGTCCTCACCTCCTCACCTGTGGTCCTGGTTGCAGCCATAAGCTCTCTGGGAAATGGACTTCCTCCGCCTCCTTTCTGCATCTGCTGGATGGGGGCCCCAGGCATGGTTGCTCTGCAGGCGAATAAACGTGAATAAAAGTAGTGATAACAAGAAGCAACTCCACTCCTCCACTAATCAGTTCCTACATATGTTGAGTACTTTGCCTCTTTAGAAATTGCATAACCAATAGCAGAAAATGGGAATTAATCTGTAATGTTATGTGTTGTCAGTTCAAAGGACAGTAATCACCTCACCTGTGTTATGCGGCTGACCTGATACAAAATGAATTTGGAATTCAAGTCATGGGAATACATTCTTCATGAACCATTTGAACATGGAATTCCTGAAGAAATTAGTGAAAAATTTTGCATAAGAATCAATAACAAGAAGTCCTGAACTGTTCCTTAAGAGTTCACAAGTCAAAGAAGTTCTGAACTTCATCCAATAAATAATACATTGTGAATTGTTCACACAGCTGTACTCTACTTGCAAGAGAAGTTCAGGGGGTCTAATAACCCCTCTTCATGCAGAATATTTTGTTACATGGGGAAAACAGTAATTTAGAGGATTCTCAATTTTACCCCTGTAATAAATTAAGAAATTGTTTGATTTTGGCATTTGCAAGGAAAACACTTTTTTTTCCACTGCTGCAACTATCTCAGGATAGATTTTTTAAAGGAAATCACTAGCATGGCTGCCATTAGGAAATCAGCATTGGTTCAGTAATTACCAAAGAGTCCCAAATGATGTAGTACAGGAAAATACATTTATCCCAGAGATAGTGGGATAAATATATTTTCCTGTACTACATGGTGTGTAACTTATGGTAAAAGTTGCTTCTTTAGGAGCAGCCACCACAACTCCATCTGTTTTAGCTAAAATAACTGTCCAAGTGACCCCAATTTCAACTTTATGAGGCTCATACTAATAGGGAATCTGAAGAAAATGAGACAGAGTTTAGCTTTATGTCACTACTCACATTTTCAAGCTCTTTATCAAGTATCTCTTAAAAGTGTCCTGAATGCTAGAGCTCCAAATGTCTATCTGCAAGAGATGGACTCATCTTTAAAGAAACAGATCCACTTAATGTGTCGAGCTACAAACATGAGCCTATTGGTGCATATGAACTAACATGTCACCCAGTGATTGATGTTTCCCTATTACTCTGCCAAAATACATTAAGTTAAGCTCCTTTTCATCTCCACAAATAGTAGGGACTACAGATGGCCCTCATTTGTAATCCTCAGGAGCTAGCACAACCAAGCAATGCAAGAGGATGTTGGTACCCATCGCCTGCCTGAAACAGATTAGGTGGAGTTCAGTATGGAGCAGCGTTACAGGAATAAAGTAACATAGCAGGAAATAAAGGAAAGGAAGGGGTGCTGACAGTGGCTGCAGGCATTAGCAAACCGTGCAAATGACAATACACTCTGAGCAGACAATCACAGAATCACACAATGGGTAAAGTTGGAAGGGACCTGGTCCCAACCTCCCCACTCAAGCAGAGTCATCATAGAGCACATTGCACAGGACTGCGTCCAGACAGTTCTTGAGTATCTCCAGTGAGGGAGACTCCACAACTTCTCTAGGCAACCTGTTCCAGTGCTCAGTCACCAGCAAGGTAAAGAAGTCCTCCCTTGTGTTCAGGTGTAACTTCCTGTGCATCAGTTTCTGGCCATTGCCTCTTGTCCTATTGCTGGGCACCACTGACAAGAGCCCGACTCCATTCCACTGACACCTTCCCTTCAGATAATATAGACATTGATGAGATCCCTTCTCAGTTGTCTCTTCTCAAGGATTAACAGGCCCAGTTCCCTCAGCCTGTCCTCATAAGAGACATGCCCCAGTCCCTCAATCATCTTTGTTGCCCTCTGCTAGACCAGCTCCAGGAGCTCCATGGCTCTTTTGTACTGAAGAGCCCAGAACTGGACAGAGCACTCCAGATGTGGCCTCACTAGGGACAAGTAGAGGGGCAGGATCACCTCCCTTGACCTGATGGGAATGCTCTTCCTAATGCACCCCAAAATGCCGTTATCCTTCTTGATGAAAAGGGCACTCTGCTGGCTCATGGACAACTTGTCCACCACAACCTCCAAGTCCTTCTCTACAGATCTGCTTTCTCAGCAGGTCACCCCATCCTGTGCATGTGGTTATTTAGATTCCAAAATATTTTAGCAGTGTGCATGCCTCAAGTCTGCATATTCTACAGTGGCATTCTGGTCTCACTGAATTTCATGGCTCGTCTACTGACTTCAGTTTTGGTCAGGATTTCATTATGGCCTGAATATTGTTGAGGTCCTCGATGAGGGGCAGAAAAAGGTGGGGTTTGTTTCTTGGCACTGCTTGCCTAGTGAGCTTGTGTGACTGGGAGATGGCAGGGCATCTGCTTTTTAAAGTTGTGCAAAGCAATTCCCTTGTGACCTCAGTCTGCTGGAGGCTCCCACAGTAGGTGTCTTGGCTGCAGCTGGTCATAGAATCATGGAGTGGTTGGAGTTGGCAGAGACTTTAGAGATTGTCTAATTCTAATGCCCTTTCCATTTGCAGGTATACCTTCCACCAGGCTGCTCAAAGCCACATCCAGTCTGGCCTCAAACGCTGCCAGGGATGGGGCATACACAGCTTCTCTGAGCAACCCATTTCAATGCCTCACCACCTTCACAAGAAAAGAATTTCTTCCTTTTATTTAATCTAAACCTACCCACTTACAGTTGGAAGCCATTACCTCTTATTCTGTCAGTATAGGCCCTTGTCAAAAGTCCCTCTCCAGCTTTCTTGTAGTCCTCTTTATGTACTGGAAGGTCTCCCCAGTTGTTTGGCCTTCTCCCCTCCAGGCTGAACAACCCCAGTTCTCTCAGCCTGTCTTCACATAAGAGGTGCTCCAGACTGTTGATCATCTTCACAGTTCCCCTCTGGGCCCACTCCAGCAGGCCCACAGGTTAAAAGAGCTGCGGTCCAGCAGACCTGGGAAGAGCAGTCTGACTGCCCAAGGTATGTTTTCTTGCAAAGCCATGCTGTGTCTGCTGAGAGAGGAGACAGGCCCTGTATCACCAGCACCAGGATCAGGGCCAGTGACAGGCAGGGCCCCAGCTGCCAGACTCCTCGCAGGGATGCATACACCCTACCAATTGATGGCGTTTTTGGACACTGGATATGTTTGTCTGTTCACATGTCCTCTCAATGTCCTCAGAGCTCAAGTACACAGGGGCCACCTCAGCCAGCCCTTGGCTCTGGAGCCTGACGGTCCTTCTATGAGGAGGGTGTTGGGAGGTGGATGCAGGTCTCCCTCTCCCACGTGTTTCATTCTACCTCACATCAAAACTATTCCCACCTCTCATGTGAAGGAAACACTTTGTAACACAGATGGTCTTCACCTGACACATATTATGAGAGTGGATTTATGTCACCTCACTTTTTAGAAGAAGAGAAAAAAAGCAAATGATGATAATTTTGAGAGAGGGATTTGTGAGGCACAGGATGGTGGATGTGGCTGTGAGCAGACAGTGCCAAGTGCAGTTCAGGGACCAGGTAGGGAGGGAACCCTGGCCTCCAGACAGCACGAGAGATAATGAAGGTCTTTCCAGACACCGTTATCTGCTTCAGCAAAGCACTGGGACTGGCTGCTGGACCTTCTCCATGGAAAGATGTATGCAACTCCTTGGAAGTCCACACTTAGCAGGGGAATGAGGCTGGTGTGGGTCTAGACTCAGAAACTGAGAGACAGGGAAGTCTGCAACTTCTGCGGGGTCACTGCTTGCAGCCACCCAGAAGTTTGGCTGGATCCTGGACATGCGACAGAGGAGCAGACAGCATTCTTCCTCATTTTCATGTGGTGTGGTTACTCCTGACTGACTGAGAGTAATAGCAGAAAGGTCCTTCTGGAGCTGGCACTAACCTCTGGCACTGCTGTGTTTTCCCTTCTGTGCCATTCACTGCTTGCTTCATCAGTCCAGTGTAGTGCTGCAGCTGGCTCCTAACACCCAACATTCCTGCCATGAAGCTCACTGTCTGATAAGAACTCCAAGTCTGGCTGCTTATCCTGGATAGTGCCATGGTAACATCCTTCCATCATCCTTCCTTCCATCATGTTGACAGTAATCACCTTGTGTTTTCCTCACTCCTTTCTTGATTCTCTGTGCAGAAAGAGATTGTACCAGTGCATGGGATAACCAAGGACTATCCCAGCCTTCTCACCCTGAGCAGGCCCACACAGCCTCTCTGTGTGTCCTCAAGGACTGGGGCAGCTTCACAGTATCTTGCATAGGTGCATTTCTCCTCATGCTGCACCTTTCCTGGGATGCCTAAGGTCCTCAGCATCACTGTCATAGTTGACAGGTTCCCACCACTCTTCACCACCCATGTTTCTCCCTCTCCTTTCTCCCATCACAGAAAGCCTCAAGATGAACTTTCAGGTGAGACAGGAAAGTTTGCAGGCTCCCTCTGGCCCCAGCTAGAGAAACAGTGGAGAGAGATGGAAAGATGGGCAAGGGAGGGGAAGGAGTTGAAATGGTGAGACAATCTGGAGGCTGGAAGCATAATCTAGGCAGTGTGACTCTGAGGTAAAGGGCTCCTCCCATTCATCCTAATTGTGAATAGCTTTTCCTTTACATTGAATAGCCAACTTAATAAAATTGTGTACATTTTCTTGTCAGAGATCCACTGTTAGATGTTGGATTCAATTGACTGACATATCTTTATCTTAATCCAGTTAGGATTTAGATAGGACTGTTTTCATTATCCCTGCAGAACCAAGTGTCTCAAACCTCAGCCAACAGCTTTTTCCTCTGGAGTTTAATATAATATAGGTTTTAACAATCATAATCATAGGATTCCAATTAGGATGAGGTTGAAAATAATGATACAGTGCAAAGATAATGCACTTTGGGTGGTTACTAAGTACTGAATATCCAACATCAAATACACCAGTGATGACACAGGCATTAAGTGTGCATGTAAAGCATCCATATGCAAATTACTGTCACCCTGATTTTTCAGCTTTCTGGTGTGCTTCACAGTTTTTAGATGTTTTCACAGTTCTTAGTTTTCTCACACACAGGTGTTATAAATAGAAGCAATGTTTTTTGTTAAGACGAAGTTAGTTTGCATTCCTCCTCTTGGAGGAATGGATGGCTGATGGACAGTTGTCTTGACCAATGGGATGGGAGAGGTGTCAACCTTCGCCTCCAATCCCTGGTCTGTGTAGAAATGCTATAAAAATGGAGTCAGATGTTGTAATAAATAGTTCATGCCTTTTCACCAAACAGTGTGTATGTGTTTTTGATTGTGTGTTCAGCAGCGACAAATTACTGACTGAATGTTACATTGTGTGCATAAGAACATGCTTTCTTCTTTTATCTGAAAAGGATATAGGATGCTTTTCAAAACAAAAAGGAATCCTGAAATGGGACTCATTAGTGCAGGCTAGTCCTGGTCTACATTTCCAGGACAGCTGGAAAGGTAGTAAAACCAGAATTATTCACTTCTCTTAAAATTTAAGTTTTGCTAATACTTGGATGTTTCATATGTACTGAAAGAATGTTCCCTTTTGGATACAAATAGCTTGATCCTGGAACCACTCCAGAATCATATGGAATGAAATTGAAAACAAAAGCCATTTTCATATCTGCTGTCAGTCTTCATTTAAAAGGTGGGGATGAGTGAACCTTCCTGCTCACTTTCTCATGAATATTTTTGTGAATAAGATTTTGTTTGCAGTGGAGTCAAGCAATTATGGGCTTTCATGTTGGTACTGAAGTGGCCACGTTTAGTCTATGGGTTTTGAAGGCTTTGGAGAAGAATCAAGTGTTTTAAGCTCCCAATAAGCAGAAACATACGTAGGTACTTTACTGAGGGACAACAGTCTTAGAGAGGAACTATTCACTATAACCCAAATAATAAGACAAAGCCCATGGTCTGTGTGGTTGATATTAATATGCTGTACTGAAGGAACCATGTGGGATAACTGTTACTAATATTTTTAAATCTTATTAACTCATTTATTGTATCTTCTAGAAGAAAAATGGTGGAACTTTGTACCAGTATTTCTTTGTGTTACACAGGAGATGCAATCCTGATTCTTTCAACAAAAAGAATACCCCAAAAAAGGTCTGCTCTCTAGTAAGTCTCCTCAGAGGGGTTAGCTGCTGTAGTGCCGCACAGCTGTTCACTGCTATGAGATCCGAGGGCATCCTGTGAGGTGGCTGGGTCAAGGAGTGCAAGCATGGTTAATTTTGGAGACTATGGGACAGAAAGCCTTGCAAAGCACCAGGGCTAATGTTGTTAGACTGGTACATAGTTTGCCATAAACCAATTCAAACGTCCCTCATTGCAGTTTTAGATTTGTGAGAAGAAGCTTCATAAAAAGAGTAAAAATATGTCCTTTCCAATGGCATATAACACCTATGTTATATCAGCAAGTACGTAACCTCTGCAATATTATATGTTCACTTTATGTCATGGTAGGAAAAAAACCTTACCTTTGCTAATAGTGGGGATTTTTTAAAGTGGAGAGAAGCAGTTCATTACAATGTTATTGTATTGAAAAGTTCAACTTTTCTGCTTATTCTTTCCCTCTCTCCAGGAATATGTTCTAGCTCAATGCATTTAAGTGGAGTTCAAATTTTTTCTCTCTCAAATCTCTGTTTAAAATCTCAAATGCCAACATAACCCCACAGTTTCTTCTCTTACTAAAAGTCCCCTTTCTGTAGGAGACAGGGGGTCTTTCCAGGGGCTAGAATAGAATTTCACGCAAAAACCAGCCAGTCTTCTGCATCCCAGTTTCTTATTTAATTTCTGGATCATATGTTCAGTGACAGCATTTCAGCTGTTCATGGAGTTTCCCAGCATCCCACAACCTCCATTGGGTGTGCTGAGGCTTTTATTTCATTGTTGGTTTCCCTGCTATGCTGCCAATGACTGACAGCACACATATGCCCCCTGAGAGCACGATGGACTGTGTATAGTTCACCAGGGACATCCTGGCGGCTTGTTAACCGATGCAGGAAATATTGTCAGCTATGTGTTACTGATATATCCCAGCTCTTCCCATGACTCATATCTTTGAAGGTTCGTTGGTGGTTTTTTTTCCACCCCAGCAATTGATGGTGCCTGGAGCAACCCAAACATGGTCATTAACCAATAAATACTTGGTTTAAAATATCCTAAGTTAACTAATTTCCTTTAAGAGAACTGACTGAGAAGTCATTTATTTAGTCCTTATAATCATATCCTAACCAGGTGCCTAATTTACAGCTGATTTGTAAATGTGCACCTATAAAAAGCTGGCTCCTGTGAGTCCAGCCGCACAACATGAGATGAAAATGAGCCATGAGGAGCCGTGGGATGTGGAGGAGAGGACACGAAGGGCAGCGCTGCCTCTAGGAAGTGCTTCTCCTGTGCCAAGGGGCAGTGTGGCCTTCCCACACCCCTAGTCACAGTCCTGACCTGAGCTGTGCTGCCTGCCCCATTGCAACCTTCCTCTCTGCACTGCACTCACATCCTTTTGCAGACAAATGCATTGCTCCTGATCACAGTGTACATGCTTCGCACCCACACCCACTTGTGCTCACTCACATCCCGCACACCATTCCAACTTCACAAACACACCTTGCACATCTGTTTCCAGTCTTCTTGTTGGTGTGGTAGCAGGCCTTTCTTCAATATCTCCAAGAGAAAAACTGAAAATTAAGTATCTCCTGCAAGTCTCTTTGGCATATCAGTAGACTGTGCAGTGGGACAAAGAAAATTAGGTTTTTTCTAATCATTCAACCTCAGCTAATGCATGACCCTAAGATAAAATTTTATTTAATCACAGCTAATTTTACTGTTGCTTTACCAGTCACAACAAAACAAATCAGGAAACTAGGTGTGATTGTTGGGCAGTTTCTCCTTCACAAGTGGGTGGGTAAACTGAAGCAGGAGCCCTTGGCCCAGTCCAGGGCAGCATCACCTTCACCAATAGATGAAGAAGGGCAGGGCAACCTGGAACGATTTCTATGAAATGCCACGCCTTTCTGATCCTGAATGTCTATGTGCAGCAGCTAAGAGAGGCTGCCTATACAGCCAGGCATCTCCAGGCAGAGAAACAAAGCTGCTTCTCTATTGTCCAGGGAAGTAATTGAGTCACCATCTCTGGAGGTATTAAAATATCTGTAGATGTGTCATTTAGGGACATAGTTTAGTGAGGACTTAGCAAAGCTAGGCTAAGAGTTAGTCTCAATGATCTTAGTGATCTTTCCCAATCTATGATTCTGTGATTCTACCTCTGAAGGAGTCCAGATCCTCTAGTCCAGATTGCTGAAGATGTTTAAGTTGTATTTTAATGAACACTGGCTTCAGTGCAGTTAAGCAGGCAACTATCCAGATGAATTTGATTCATCCCATCGTGACTACAAGATATCCTCCCACTTCTTCAGCAGTTCATGCTAGGGTTGTAGTACCGTGGGGCAGAATCACCTCTGCCTGTGTGGGTAGCACAGATCCCCAGGCTCTTTTCTACAGCTCCGAGGAAAGAAGGTGTATCACTGTCACAAATACATTGCTTTCAAAACAGCCAGCTGCTCATTGACACCTACAGGCAGCCATCAGCTCTTCAGTGTCAATTTCATGTATTTCTGATGGTTTAATTCAAATTATTAGTAAGTCAGAATGAACATGAGAAGATATCTCCCACCTACTTAGTGGTGTGCTAAGGAGATGAAGATTCAGCATTTCAGTGACTAACCAACTTCTATCTTTCTTTCTAGCTTCTGGTCGAGGTCTGCTACCTGGACAAAAAGGGGTGGGTTTGAGCTTTTGACTGGTGTTAATACCCTATTTTGTGAGCAAAAAGCATCATTTACGAGGACACCATAAATTTGGTACAACTTGTTTGCTAAAATTCAAACTGACAGGTACAGTAGCTAGCTGCAACTTCCCAGCTAGGCATATCCTAGACCACAGGAAAATCCCCAGAGTGTGGAAAAGTGGCTTAAGTTATGATAGTTGTTACAGTCCTGTATTTTCTTCCAACAGTGAAATCAGCTTATAACTCCTGAGTGGAAGGAATTATTCCATACCACTCTCCACTGTTCTGCATCATTACCAGGAAACAGGGCTATTACATAAGATTAGGTTAACCCCAGATGAGAAAAGATATGTTTTGTATTTTAAAGATATTAAAAAAATAAGAAAGTAAATCCTTTCTGACCTGGCAAATTGCTATTGTGTGCATGCATCAAAAAAGAGGACTTTTTCAAGAACATCACAGGCATAGCATGAACTAAGTAAAATCCAAGTTAAGGCACCAAGTTAAGGTGTTGTGTGCTCAGCTAAACCAAGGATAGCACATTAAATCCTTTCAAGAGGTGAATAGCCCTGCTCAGGAGTAGCCACATCCATTGAGGGCTGATAGTCACCACCAAGGATAACCCCAGCCACGGCTACCATGCCACGGTGGGTGTCCCCACACTAGACCACCTGTTCCAGCTTTGGTGAATGACCTGCAGCAGTTTTGTGCCAGGTCAGCGCCTGCACCAAAGAACCTCTATAACCCAGGAGCCAAAGTTCCCTTCTGCAGGACACACATGCAGCTGGAGCTGGAGTCAGGACCAGTCAAAACTGGGTCAGGACCACTGAAATGTGCCACTCTGATACAGTAGAACTGGGGAAGTGTGATTAATATTTTTTTAGGCTTTTAGATAAGTTATACCAGTAAATACATACTGTAGACTTTGCTGTGGTATGCAGTCATCTTGATACAGTCTTTCAAGTATTATAAAAAATCAGCAAATCAGTTAAGGTGTCAGTCATTACATATGCTTTGTTCTATAGAGGTGAAAGGATAACACAAAAATTGGTAATTTTCAGCATCATTACTTCCCCATGTGACATACTCCCTGGGGCACAGGCAGACATGGAGCTGTTTCTAGACTGTTCCATGTAATGCTATTTTGATCTTCTCCAGCCATAATTTTCAGCTGTTTTATCTGTTGTTTACTTGAAGGGAAGCAAATTTTCCTTCTCCTGCTACAAAGCCATAAAGAGGAAAGATTGAAAGATGAGCATAAAAAACCTTCCACCCTCTTTTCCCTAAATGGCTTGCTAAGGTGCCTTGAGCCTTTCTGGTTTCTGCAAAACCTTTTGCATCTACTGGAGAGAAACCATGTAGCAAGGAGAGGTTATTCACAGCAGATAATGAGAAATACGCTTCTCTTTCATTGCCTAGGCCCAAACCAGTGCCCAGCCAAGCCAGGACTAGGAAGCCAGGTCATCACATGGACAAATCTGCCCACACTTGTGTGGGGGCACAACAAGGCATGGCAGGTTCAGGGCTTGCCCACCCTGCCTGCACGTGAGTGCTGCAGATGGACTTTGGAGATGGCTGCTCATGTCTTTTGGAGATTAATTGCCCTTTCCTGGTGTTACAATCTGATTGTTAAAATTACGTGATGATTCTGCCTGAATTAAGATGTAAATCACATGCTGAAGTCAATAGCATGGATTTTATTTAAAAGTAAATGGGCAGTAGCAAGAGAGGTAAGGGAAAGGCAAACACAGAAAGAGTGACAGAGAAACAGATTAAGTAGAAAAAATATCACCACTCCATAGATTCTGATGGCATCCCATTAGCCTTCTCAGTGGTTGCAGACTGTACACATTAAGTGGTAGGGGAAAAGAATCCACAAAAGTCTCCTTTAGTGGGGTTTATATTGTTCATGGGTTAGGTGGAAATGCCCCTGGTACCTCCCCTGGATCGTGTAATACTGGATCAGGAACATTTCATGAGTCTTTGAATTCCTTCTAAGATGTTGTAGGTGTCTCTTACACTAGTTGAATCAATCATGATCCTTTATGATCCATCACCTGAGATGAATAGCTCAGGCTAGGTATGAATGTTCTTGGTGCACCCAGGAGGGTTTTTACAGGTGAGTCATTATGTAAGGGAGGACGCTGGAATGATAAGAACCATCCCACCTAGCAGGATCTTGCTCTTATCAGCCTCTTCCCTTATCTGGAAACCCAATTTGTAGCCTCAGGTGTGCCTGCCCTTCTGCACCTGGGAGACCACTCTGTGCATCAGGAGCAAAGCACCCAGCCGATTGTTTTGAGCCATGGGCACCAATCTCTTGCAGCACCTGGGAGGTTACTGCAGGTGGTCAAATGTTAGCAGTTCAGTCTCTTACGCCTCTGGATACATTCTCCTTTGACCTGGATAGCTGGACAATACTACCACCTTATCTTATCTCAAGATCCTTTTGCAGTCCAAATCAGTAGGCATATTCAGGGAGGGTGGGCTTTGCTAGACAAGGAGCTGTTTCTTTGCGGTTTGCTACAGTGGACAAAAGTCTTTTGGTGATCTTAGCAATGTTTAAGCTCTTAACCATTTCAGGCTCTGGCACCCGGCAGCCCTGCTGCTGCTCTGCAGCCATGCAGCATGGGCTCTCTTGTAGGGCATCCTATGTGTGGCTAGGCCCCAGGACAGGTAGCAGGAATACAGGGTTAGTCTGGTCAGTGGAAACACCCCTCTGGCTGCAGTACCCAAGGAGTGAGTCCCACACCCAGCAGGAGAACACATGCGGCCAAATTTGCACATGTGCACCCAGTGCAGATGCTCTTCTAACATTTCCTTTCCTCCACTCTCATGCCACCCCCATTGCCTGTGACTTTCTGTAGTTACTTGGCTGTTGAATTAGGAACATTTAAATATACTCTTTGATCCTCCACTGGAAATGGTAGCCCAGCACATTTGGCTGTTAGCAGGTTGTGGGGACCGTATGCACAGGCCTGTAGAGCAAAATGTCTTTGGTTTTGTATAGAAACCCATCTGTGCTCACACACGTGCCATGGCACATGCTGCATTGAAGTGTGATGACAATCAAAACTGAAAAGACAAGACACTTTCAAGGCCCTGTAATTGAAGCAAAAGAAAAAAAGGGTGGGCTTAGTGATCAGTATCAGGCCATGCTCTCAGCAGAACGCTGTGTTGTAACTGGCAGCATTTGACAGACTGTAATTGCTTTCCAGCCCTGGTGGCTGCTGCTTGTGCAGAATTGAAAATCCGAGCCATGTGGGTCCAACCGAGTGGCTGAAGTCTGTGCTGTCCAGGTTTGCCTGCAGGCAACAGAGTGGCATCAGAGGTGATCCCTGAGGGAAGTGAAGCAGGGGAAAGAGGGCTGTGAATGGCCAGCCACCATCCGCAACTCCTTGGGAAGGTGCTCCGTTACATCAGGGCCCTGCAACTCAGCCAAGGGAAGGGGGTTTCTTGCTGGAGCAATGGCTTCATTACATGCCAGTGCCTTTTGGCTGAGTGACTTTTAATGGAAGTCTGAAGGCTGGTCCCTCTGCTGAAGTTGCCTTCAAGCCCCTGGGAGCCTCGGCTGAGATACAATTGCTGTGACACCAGCCATCATGAGCCTGAGTAATTGGGCTTTTGTATTTCCTATCTTGCCTTATTTGGCTTTCCACAGGTGTGTTTACTCTTGCCCTCTCCCTCCTTCTCTCTCGAAAGACATGCCTGTACATACCCTACAAGTATATGTAGAACAAAACATACTCATTTATGTACTGTACTTGTGATATTGTTGGCTTATTTCCCTGGATTAAAGGGATGTCCATATATGCTTGGCAATTCAAGCAATCTTTTAGCAATTATTTACTGTCAGTCTGACCAGTTTGGGCTGGGTTTGATTTTCTGCTGGGAAAATTCAGTGTCACCAGCTTAAACTTGCTGTCGAGAGATCCAGGAACTAAATGCCCCATGTCAAGAAGCAGAAGAACTAACCTCTCTACTTACCAGACTTTACCAGGGCTTAAAGAAATGAGCTTTACTAGAACTGAAACAAAGAAGGGAAAACCAATAAAGTATCAGCTTGGAAAATTTGGTGAATCTTCCCAGACTCAGAGAAAACTAGGGAGAAAGCTGCACCTGAAATGCATGTGGATTCAGGGAAGATTACAGCATATTCCAAGAAAAGTAATCACTTTTATGGCTTGGCAGAAAGATATCTATGCTGCTCTTTTTATTAGATTCAGCCTAACACTATCTTGCCAGATACTTGCTGCCATCAGTTTTCTGTTTTCACCACTTCTCTACCACCACCTCACTGCCGAGAACATCCCCAAAGTATTCCAGTATTCCAGCTTTTTAAGTAAGGAGAAGAAACATGACAGCATCTCTTAGAGACATACCTGGTTGGTCAGATATTCCTTCCCAGAAACTCTCCCCCTTTTCTCATGCTCTCTTACTCAAATCTTAGCCCAAATCTTACTTTTCTTCCTATGTCTGCTAGCCTCTGGGGCTTGTGGAACACAAGAACTCCATTTTTGTCAACTTTTAAATGCAAATTTTTGTAACAAATAAAATTCCCTTACTTTATAACTAGCAAAGAAATCCCACCTGATGCAGTCAGCTTCTTGTGCTCCTCTGCTGCTGGCAGGGATCTGTCTCAAGCTCTCACAGCTCAGCTATTCTTCTCCCTGTCCTGCAGAGACAAGTGTTGAGTTCTGGCCCTTTTAAATATCCCAGTCCCCATTTTGAGGATATGCATGTAAATTTATGTATACAGACACACACACATGTGTGTGTGCAGGGAACCCATTTAAGAAGGGAAGGCAAGAGAATCTTCCCACTGCCTTCCACATTGTGGGTACACTGAATTCAGGGAAGAGGTTCACCATGTGAAGGACTCTAATAACAATTTTAAAAACTAAATGAGGAAGAGTGCAGAGAGCCTGTGTGACTGTTTAATGTTTCAATTGCATTATAAGCGACATGCTCCCATCCCTTGGAGTGTCTTTGGGAAATCTCCACATTGGGATAGTCTCATTTTGAGGGTGTGGCCAAGCTGTGCTGTCTCTGAGGTTTAAGACCTGTCTAGAGAAATTCTGTCTGGCTCCAGGTTTGAAAACAACTCTGGCACCTGGAGATCTTCCAAGATGTGTCCTTGTTAGTTGCCTGTAGCAGAAACCACAAGGCTATGACAATTCTGATTCCTCAGAATAACACAGGATCAGTTTTTTTCCTTAGAATTTTCAGCATAGTTTGAGGTGATATGCCCAGTTTCATTGTCTCCCTCAGTTCTATAAACCAATATCAGTCTTAACTTGTCTGCATGTTCACAGAGGTAGTTATTTTTTTTAAATAATTAACAAGAACATTAAATCAAGACAGCACTTGTTTAACATTTCAACACATTTTTGTCTGAAGTGATTCACTCAGCTTGTTTTCCTGGAAAAGGTGTTTTCTAGGCCTGTAATCCCCTTGGTATGCATTTCACCTTCCTATACTGAACTGGTATGGATATATGGAAAGAAAATCTTATCTTCTTGAATAATACCTAATACCATTTCCAGAAAAAAATAATAATGATTTGGCAACTCTCCAGCTATTAATGTTTCATGAGTAGCTAACTCTTCAATATGCTGTTTTCATCCTTCTTCTTCAGTACAGGAACAACACGTCCCAGGCACTCCAATCCATTTGCCAAATTTCTCAAGCACTGCATCATTATGACTTCCATAGATGCTCATTGTAATAGCAAAAATCATAGTGTACGGTTTGATATTTATGTGGATATTTAATGTATTTTTATAAGCTTTCTTGCTCTTTCCCCCCCTTTTGGATTTCTACTTCAATGACAGGTATGGACTATATGCATAATACAGGGAATGTATTTAATATACAACAGTTGTTCTCTCACATGCAAGTGGTTTCTATAAAGAAACCATCCGTCACTGCTATATAATAAGCCACATCTTTTCCTGAATGGTCTGTCCTTCTAAACTGACATATGTGGGGATAAATAATATCTATTATAAAACAGGAAATGTGCAAATACTGGAGTTACTCTTGGAAGAGTTATTAATTTGAGATAAAACTATTAAAAATGCCCAGACAACTTATGAGTCCAAAACCCATTTGCAAAAGAAGGTGAGATCAAAACCAGTGAAAAGATATAGATGACTAACCAACATAAATAACCTAAATGCTAGTGAGGCTGCTCTGGACTGTTTTAGCCCTTCAGTCCTCCAGTCCTGTTGCATACAGGTTGCACACTCATACTTCCATCAGTGACATTCCCTGGGTTTGTATATATCCATAGGATCATCTCAGGATTTTTGAAGCTAATTCTTACTTCCTGCACAGTTTAATCTCTTTGATAAAAGCCAGTTTTCCCACTGGTGACTGGCATAACAGCCACTAGGATTGCTCAAGACCCATAATGTGCTTCACTACCCACCAAACCTTCATGGCTCCTAACTAGTCACAAACTGGTGATTGATTCAGGCCATATGTCAAAGCCGAAATGTTTCATGCAAATATTTTTGATTCTGAAAACTTTTGCCATACCCAGGCTGGAGTTTTCTTGTCAGTCTTGCAGTCTGTGTTCTCTGGGAGCAGATGATGCCCAGCTCCAGTTCAGGAGTTGCAGCTCCCAGGCCCTGCAGCACAGCAGGACTCATGGCCGGTCTGGAGGCACAAGGAAGAATGGGACTAGGAGTTTCTATGCTCCACACATCGTAGAAACAGTCCAGAAAATGCTGTGGAATCACATCTGACACCATTGCAATTCAGATGTGGCAGCTACCTGAGAAGACCCCTCCTTTCCTCCCCATGAGCACATCTGCTGTGTTTGATTTTAGAAAAGGTGAAAAACAATGTTTTGAGCTTCCTGGAACAAAATATTTTCAGAATTTCATTTCCACAGGAAAGGTAAAACTTTTTAGGCTTTGTTCCAATCCAAAATGGAACAAGACACTGTCTGGAAATGTCAGCATTTCCACAGAAACAAAATGCCAAGTTTTGACCTACACTTCCTTTTAAAATCTCTTTTTAATCTGAGTCACAGAACATGAATTGCAAAATATTCTGTGGAAACTGTGGTTTCAAAGCCCTTGCTCCTTATGAGGATATTTCAAATTTCTGTACCCACATCCATTACCTGGAAGTCACCTCATCCATGTCTTCCCTCCATGACTGTTACTACACTACTCTGTTGTGGGGAATTTGTGTCCAAATGTAGTACTGTGACAAAAAATGCAATGCCAGACTATCTGTTTAAACTAGAATTAAATTATGTGATGCGAAGTGAGCAATGTGTGATAAAAACATAATAATAATGTGCAAAGAGAAAGGATCTGTGTTTCTCTGAACATGACAGGGAATTGGCTACACTTTTCCTGATAATATTGAATGATGATGGATAGTCATGTCCTTTTATATATATGGGTTTCTTAATTTCTCCTAGCATGAAGTGTGGCTCTCTAGGTATTGTGGCTACCTGATCCTCTCCTGCTTTTTCAGGGACTCTCGCTTGCTCCTCATTATGCCATTTGGGCTGCATAGGGGCATTTTATATCCACTTGCTACTTCCATGCACAAGTGAACCTGTTGGCCTGCCCAGAGAAGGGTGGTGATGGGAACTGAGAGTGATAGAAATCTGGAATTATTCATTTCTAATGCTCTGAAAAAACACAAGTTTTCAAAAGTGTAGAAGGCTAGAAATAAACGAAACATTACGTCAAGGAACATCCTTCCCATTTCAGATATTTGGCCTGCAATTTTGCACATTGTCCTTCAGGGTGGCAAAAAGTCCTGGCTTCTCTAACCTTCACTCCCCATCACAGGAAAAATGACCTGTCCAGTCTTGCAGAGACCTCTGAGTAGTCACAGTGAGCTGCCTTTCCTGCTGGCCAGTGTGGACTCTAAACATCTCTTTTCCACCTCAGCTGTTTTCTTCACACTCCTTGTTCTTAATTCTTGTGTTGTGGTCTGCAAGACAGGAACCTGAAGACAGAAATGTAGAATAGTTTTATCCCACCTGAAGCTACAAAAATTTTCTTCCTCCTTAATTTGGCAAACATGGTATTCCAGTGGAGGATGAGTCTCACCTATTTATCATTGTTGTCTGGACATGATCACATGTGGTCGGTAAAGAAGACACAGATTCTTTTGTAGACCTTCCTAACAAGCCTTAACTCACAGCTTCCTGATACTTGCAAGTGAACAGTCTTGCTAGCAATAAAAAAAAATCTCCCAGGAGGACCTCTGATCCTAAAGCAAATGCTGTTTAATTCACCACTCATTAGGAGTGTATCTGGATTGATTTATTGAGCACTTCTGACCCCAAATCTTTTGAACAGCATTCCTTCACGATTAAATAGGGAATGGATTTGGGCAACACCTCTGGCAAGCAGAGTGGAAGAACACAAGTGACTCCTGAAAACATTAATATCATGTAACTCAGTGAAAATATACTACATGTTGGCATGCACTTGCCCCAGACCAGGAGGGATATGTTTTCCACCCAAGGCTCTGGTAACTTCTGTAGTAAATACAGCTAGAACAATTCATTAATTATACATTTGTGGTTGTTCCACTTTTGTGTATTTTAGAAACGTGCAGTCAGATTCAATCCATTAAAAAAAAAAAAAAGAAAAAAAAAAAAAAAAAGAAGAAAAAAAAAAAGGCCAGGAGTCCAAAGAAAATCAGTATGTTTGGTAAGTACACAACAGTCTGCAGCAGCAGAGAACATTATACCCTCTAGGGAATCAGCTTCTGCTTTTTGCCTAATATTCAAAGGACAGAGAAATGGATAAACTGTATCAAAAGTCTTTTATATGGGACTAGCTACAGACAATTGTTTCTAATAGAGAAAAACAAACTTTCTTGCCAGTTGTACCCAAGTAACTACAAACATGAAGAGAATTGGCCTCTGTTCTCTGACCATATAAACAAAACATTTCAAACCTTGTAATAAGAATCAAGAGAGCAAAATACAACCTCCTGCTATATGCCTCATCATTCTCATTTGGCTACAAAAGCAGGATGAAGCATGGAATAGGCTGTTGGCTGTTTGACTTGTTTGGCCAACAAAGGTATATGCAGCAAATCTGGTATGTGCACTCCCCTCTCTCTTGGCTTCTAGTTAACAAGAGAGCACAGAATCTGGTTGTCTCCCCCACAGAGATTCCAGAGAATTTGCCAGAATATTTGCATCTACATAAATCACTAAGAACAACTGTTGCTTTAGGTGTCACTTGAATAGTAAGCAATGTCATCAGCTCTCATGAATTCATCAGAAGATTCCTAAGACAGTGAGCTATTATCTTCAATCAGATCTCCTGTTCACAGGAGACTAAGTGGCTGGGAAAAAGTCTAATGAGAAATTTTTGAAATGGTTTATCTCAACTGACTTTTGGTACCTAATTCTCCAAATCAGATGTCTATTTCTAGTGGGTTTTCTCTGCTCTTAGCAGAGAGCAAGGGCTTCTTCAAAGAGTGAACTAGATGACAGAAGAGCTAACAGTAAGTGATTAAGGTCCTGAAGTTAGGTGCCTGTTGCATAAAGTTAGCAAGAATTGTGCAGAAAAGACCTACAATGTTGAACATTGTCAAACACAATTTGTCATCAGTAAGGATCTGACAACAGGATTTTCTGTGTGGTGCAGACAGGTTCCTGTGAGTCTGCTCCATCTGAGATGTGCAGAACCACAGTTTTCCCCAAAAGAGGCAATGCTGGATTAGCTCCTTCAGCTGCTGCATAGGGTATCAGAAGGGTTGGAGAGCAGAACTCCTCGCTTCATGAGCACCCACAGGTCTGGGAAGGATGAGTTGGTGGGACAGGTGTGCACACATCACCAGGCTTCACTACTCAGAGGCTCCTGAAATGGGATTGTGCTGTCCTCATCAAAACATTGATCCCAGAAGAGCTGACCTCTCTGCAGGTGGCTTCCCAGAGCAACCCTGCTATGGTGAAATTGGGCATAGCCCCAGCTGCTTGTTGAGTGCTATGAAGTTGCCATGAGGGCAGCCTCCTCAGGTATGGTTGGCAGGCTCCCTCCTGAGATGTGAGCAGGAGCCTCAGCAGAGAGGAATGGAATCTATCCCTCTCCAGGCACTGTCTAACCAGGGAACAGGACTTTGCAGTGTAGGTGGGGGAACAGCAGCATCAGCACACCCGAGAGCAACACAAAGCCATTAATTACCTTGCACTGCTAATGACAAGTGACAGAAAAAGCTTTGCATCTTATACTTGCTTGCTGAAAATGCATGGAAAGTTTGTTCACTCTTCAGAGACCCTTCCAAGGGGCCACACAAGTGGCAAGCCAAATAAAGCCAGACACAGCCAGATCTGCCTTTTGCTTGGGCCTTCTGGATAAAAAAGTTTGTGGTACATGAAAGAGCTCTTTGAAGTGACTGATGTTGATGCTTGCAATGCATTTGGGTGAGCACAGAGAATACCAGGGCTGATTGTGTCAGGAGTCAGGGGGGCTCTTCCTCTTCGAGCATGGAGAAGCTGAGGGTATCTGAGAGCTCTTTCTAATACACTACGTGTCTATATTTAAAGGACTGCCTAAATTTAGATTGTGCTGAAAAAGGAGAAGGGCTCATGACACAGGGCTGAGAGTAGAACAGCATTCGCTGCAGCTCTGTGTCCTGCCTCTCAGCGTGGTTGTGTCACCAAGCCCACCTTTCCCTGGGTGGCTGCTACAAATTATTCTGATGGCAGGGTACTTTTCTGACTTTGGAACACGTTCCCCACAGATGGCAGTGAGTAGATTCATTGTTAATGAAAACAAAATTTGTGATCTAGGATCTCCAGAATAAAACACACAAGAACCTAGAGCAGTTAGGCTTTTTACAACAAAGAGCTGCCAAATGACCTTTTTTCTCTTGGTGGTGAAACAAATCACTGTCTTTGATACAGAGTTTCCCATGTAAATTCATTGTAAGGTAATTAGAAAGACAGGGGAAAAGAGCAAAATGAAAAATCCATAAAGAGAAAAAAAAAATCAGCTTCATGTCATGTCCAGAGCAAAATCCACATCATAGGCTGAGAGTTTGTGAGTTGGTGGAACTTTCCCTGTGTTACAGTATATTTAAGCATTAAAACAAATGTTTAATGTCTTGGGGTAAAGGTGTAACAAAGAACAAAATCCAGCCTGCCTGCTCCCATTAGACCAAGAGGCATCCACATCACAACCTTGCCCCACCTTAACCACTCTGGATGCTGCTCTGCTCCCTCTAGGAGAAGCAGGTAGAGAAGACCAGTGGTACTTTCTTCTGGGAAAGTAAACGGTGCAGAGTATTTGAGCTGGGACGACCTGGCAAGGTACCGGCAAGGAAGTAGAATGGTGCTTGTGTAGGAAGATGGAGCAAAAAAAGCCAAACAGTGAAGGAGTTACATGAGGTTATCTTTTCAGCCCCTTACCCCTGTCCTCTTCCTATTTTAAAAACAGAAAACTCAATCTGTTCAGCCGGAAGCTCCTGCCTCTTCATAAAGCCATGAATAGTTCTCAAATATTCTAGTGTGATTAAAAAGAGGAAATTCAAATACTTTATAAGCTTTGGGTTATTGGATTAGGCCTGTAATAGTTTTACTTGGCTTTATAAGCCTGATCCTGTCCCAGAGAACATGATGGGAGGTCAGTTATCAAGCCACAGGGGGCAAGATAAAGCTCTATATGAGTTGCTATTTTTTACTCTTAAAGTTAGACTTATTGGGCCTAGCCCAACTTCAGCTGAAGTTAATGAAAAGACCCCTGCTGACTTTAATGGGAGTTGGATTGGCCCTATTGTCCTTTGTTGAGTAAAGTAATTTTAAAAGGTCAGGAGGTGAATTAAAAGAAAAAGAAACAACTACATCGATAAGCTTTATTCAGCATGCTCACCTTATAGAGAAGAAGTGTTGTCTTAGCTGGTGAGAGTAGTTCAAACTAGTCCTTGTAGACTCTGCAAGGATAACAAAGTATGGTTTTACTCAAAAAAACAAGTGGAAATGAAAATCTCTGAGTTCCGATTTCACGATCTCCCAGTGGCTTCTATCTGCTCAATTTACAAATAAAACAGACACCAAAGTTAGACCATAATCTCAATGAAAGCAACCTTGTGCCAGTGCAATTCCACTGACTATAATGGATTTCCTCTTGACACTTCAATGGATTTCTTCTTGATTGACATGGGTGGGAGAGCTAAAATAAATGTTCTATTTCTAGTTGCTATGGCCACACTTTGTCTATGCCATCTTCTTTCAGGACAGTCAATCCTCTACCTACACCTGAAGCAACTTAGTAGTTAAAGTGACAGGGAAGAGAAGGAGGATTAGTTAATGAATTTGCTGATTGTGTAAAAAGGAGCACAGATGTAGTTGACTCTCCAAATGTTCCCTTGGCTCTGAAGGACAAAGAAGACAAAAATGAAAGAAAAACTTACTGTTGTGCTGTGTGAACCTTCTGGGTTTTGACTTGCACTCTGTGTCCTCTCCAGCTCTCAAAAAAGCAGAACACAGGTTTTATCGCCATAGTCAGCAGAAAACATTATAAAATGAAAAGTTGCTATTTTTACACCATACTTTTTCATTATAAATTATAGACCGGTCTCCCTTAGAACAACTTTCATACACTAGCTGTCAGAAGATGCAGTTGGCAATCAGCTTCACAAAATTTTTCTTTTCCTGCTTACCCTTTTTACAGGATGCATTTTAGGCTTGAAGGGGCATGAAACGTGCTAAATTTCTTGGGAAATGCCTGAGGGAGTTTGGTTTTGATTTCTTTGCATTGTCCTTGATAAATATTTCATGCTGTGAAATTCAGATAGTCTTCTCTGATACAGGAAGTAGCAACAGGAAAATTAAAGTCTACACCCCCTCCACACCCCACACCCCAATTTACTGCCATTTTATATATACAAAAATAATCTCTACCAAGCTGAGATGAATCAGAACCATCTTTCCAGCAGATGGTTAAAACTAAAGGGGGAGAAGTATGGCTTCATTGGGCTAATCCAAGAAAGGGAAAAGCCCTCTAAGCAGTTCCCTTTCCAGGCAGGTTAACAGTCCTGCTCTCAGCAGGTTCTGACCATCAATGAACTAACCCTTTCCTCCAACTCACCTCCCACTGGGCAGGAATTCAATGCATGAGCAGAGGTCAGTGTTAATGCCGTCCTGCTAAAGGCATCCAGCTTTCATTCACAAAACAAACCACTTTACTGGCTTCAGAGAGAAAAGGAAGTAACCCAGGAGAAAAAAATGCACAAGGATTTTCTATTAAGCGAGAAGCAGTTTACGATATAATACCAGTTGCAAAAGGGTTGACTCAAACACTGATATAATATATCTTTAAAGCAGCTTATTAAGCGAGAATCAGTGAAAGATTAGTTTGCCCATGTCTAAGCTTAATGGCACACTTACACAAATAAGATGAGAAACTACAGCTGCAGTGAACACTTGTGCTGCCTGTTGCAGTTTATAGAACAAACATTTGGGATCTATCTGGTTAGTCATTATATATTTTTCATGTGATCATCTGTTTATGCTTCTTTGGTTTATATGTCTTGGGACTGGGCTGCATGCCAAGGGGCTGGGGGCTGCAGTCAGGAACAGGCCCTAGTCCCACGGGACCCTTGTGGGACCCTCAGTTGCAGCTGCTCCAGCCCCACAAGGGGACAGGTCGCCCCCACTTCTCCTCCCCATTTCTGAGGATGCAGTGTGTTTGGAGCTGCACAGCTTAACCCCTCCTTTCCACAGCCCCTCTTGCACCAGAGCCATAGACTGGGCATGTATATGTAAGGACAATGGCATATTCTGTTTAGTGCACATTTTAACCAAAAAGCTGTACGGTGCCCTGGGGTAGCTCAATTGGGCCAGTGGTGAGGACACTTATTTCTGTACTCGTTTCCAAAAAAATTTTTTCTTTTTCTTTCGTGGTTTGTGTCACTTGGCCGGTGGCAACATGAGAAACTTGCCACAGCTGCCTACTGAGGTGGGCGCCCTGGGTTGCCCACTGTCCCTGTGTCCCCAAAGGCTCTGTATTGTTGTTCCTGCACCAGATCACCCCCTCTTTCCATATATGATTCCCATGGCTGTTTCACCAGGCAGAAACCTTCATCTTTCAGCCATGTGCATCCACAGAGGCTGTGCTTTCCACCCCAGCTCCTTGCCTTGTGCCTCCCCATCCACAGCCCCACAACCAGCTTGCACCCCAGAGCACAGGGCTGATTTCTGCCCTCCCAGACCATAGCCAGCAGGATCGCATTGCCACCGGTCAGGGGCCAGCCCATGACATGTCACTGGTGGCACTGCTCGTGCCCGGTGCAGCCCCCAGGGCCTCCCTACACCCGACTCAGCGGGTGCCCCTCTCCAAATCACAGGTGTGGCAGCAACACACTGCTGCTTGACAGTCTGATCATCAAAGCTGAAGAAAAAAATCAGGGTGAAATCTGGGCTGAGCAGCTGTTAAGGTGCTGGAAGAGGCCGTCTGCATGCGAGATCTGCTCTCTCCCATGGATGAAGCACAGCTGGTTCAGAAAACGCTGAAGCAGAAACACTTCCATAGCCATTGCAAAATACAGAGGTTAAAGGAACTGTAAAATATGCCAGTGATGGGCTATGCCTCCAGCTCAAGGCTATAACAAACTTTAGAAGTGTCGATGCTGCTAGTGGGGCCTCCAGCTGTGACGAAGCAAAAATAGGGCTCTCTCAACATCACAGTGCTACCCAGGCACTGGCAGCAGGCAGGAGCGCTCAGAGCAGCACTTGAAGAGTGTTCTGTTTTAGCAAAGGAGTAAGTCACTTTGAGCCCCCACCCAGAGTGGCTATACAGTAATGAGAAGGAAATGCAGAATGAACCTGGGTAAAGCCACAGATACGCAGTGCCATAACAGCGACCCACACTATACCTGGCTATTCTGCTGATGGTCACTGAAGTTACCCACTTCCCTGATTAACAGGAGAATAAAGATGTCATTCTTCATCAGTTGTCATGCATCTGCTCTGCAGAGGACCACAGACTCCCTGGACAAGCAGTGTGAGGGCTGTGTGAAGCTGTGCCATGTGTCCCTCAGAGGTGCTTGCCCCATCTCAGCGTGGCTGGGGGCTCATGGGGTTGCTGGCTCTCTCAAAGGAAACTTCAGCTTGACCTTGCCCTTCATCACAACAGAGGCTAGAGGGTCCATGGGTCCTTCTGCATACACAGACACTGTGACTTTAGGAGTCTGGCAAATAACAGCGGAGTATGTTATGCCCTGCCTGCTCTCACAGTACCTTAGGATTTTGTGAGACGGACATCACCTCTGTACCCAGAAGGCTGTAAGTCAAAGTAGTCTTATGTACCAGCAGGATCTGAGCCATAGCATGTGGAAAAGTGCTCCTCCAAAAATTCCACCACTGGGGAAAAGAGTTGAAGTCCCAATACAAGCAGCCTGCTCACCTGGAGAGGAAAGTGCCTGTACTTTCCAAACCCCTCACAGCTGAAAGCAGGTCCCACATGGCCTGGCATGATAAAGGATGAGCATGTGGGACCCTGATTCACAGGGCTCTGCAACCTCCATGGCTGCTTGCAGAGCCTGGAAGGACAAGCCTGCAGACAGGACTGTCATGCAAAGCTGAAGCATGTTAAATCCCTGGCTGAAAAGGGTGAGTGAGTGTTTCACTGTGCAGTCTTTACCTCCCTGAAGATGTTTACTTTGCTCCTTGTGCTTCCCCTCTATTTCCTTCCTCTCTACTTTACACCACTAATACATTAAGCACAGAGTAGCAATGAAACATAAGAAATGAAAATGCAGTCTCAGCAGCAATAGCTCTCAAGCTGTGCTGGAAGGAAAAGATTAAAGTAAGATGGGTGTCTGAGGTAAGAAAGCAATGTGCTTGTCTGGCTGGTGGGTCCCCACAGGGAAACCCAAGTGCAATGGTCTCTTCCTTATTTACATCCCCATGGCATAGCACTTCAGTCTGTAGGAATATCATGAAGATAGAGGATTGTCATGCAATTGACCCTTCACAATCCAGTGCCAGCAAAATTACTGGAATGTGTCCTTGCTACTGTGCAGTGTGGCCAAGGAATAAGAAAAGGAGGTACAGAGATTGGCAAAGGAAGGTAGTAGGGAAGGAGGTCCCCCTCTCAGTCAGGGATGCCCCAGTTCATACACTTTTGGAAAGAAATTATTTTTCATCATGCCTAAAGTGGGTTACACAGTGTAAAGCCTCCTCCTGGTTGTTCATTAGCATCACTGAGCCTTTCAGACAGAGCCTGGAGGCCTTTTGCCTGTGTTGAACATGTTATGTCCCATGAAGGTCGTGGGGACGGCTGGTGAGAATTGTTGGCTGCCAGAGAGGCTGGTGGCTGCTGCACTGGCAATTTTTCTTTTCATCAGTCAATTTTAGGCAAGGCAGGATGTTCCTCTCTCACAAATCTTGATCTAAAAGTACAGGCCCCAGATTGCTTAATATTCTGGGTGCTGAGGGAATTTCAAATTCCCGCAGTGGGACATATGCCTATAGAGACGCTTTGTAGTATTTGAGACCCTCTGTAATCCTTGAGTGGGTTCGAGTTTTTTCTCTTTTTACAATAGCAATATGAGAAAGCACAAAGCTCACATATCTGATGATTGCACAAGTGGGATTTTTTGGGGGGGAGGGAAATAATTTCAGTCTGATCTTTCTCTAGTATTTTTATTCAACTCTACATTCCTCAGTTCAGCTCTACTTAAGCACAAAGCAGAAACAGTGAAGTAGCCCTTGTGTGAGGAGCAGCACTTGGAAGAGGCAGTCCCTGGGAGACCACAGGTGCTGGTGGCCTTGTTTTATAAGACGGCGACTGATATCCACCAGTGTCTGGAAACACCAAGCCTATTCACATGAAAAATAAATCTCATATGAAATATGGGCTTCCATGGATCATCTAGTAAAGGTGAATGTTTTTTATATCATATTGCACACTAGGAAATAAAAACCAAACTGCACTGACAGGATGCATTGACAGTGCCCTTTCTACAGCAGATTTTTATGTGTTTTCCAGAGTCTTTAATTCTCTTACTTCAGAGTCCCTCTCACTGTGGATTTATGACATGTTTCCTGCCTCCCTTCTCCTCATCTGTTCTTCCTACATCTCTTCCTTGAACGACTTTAAAGTGACATGCTGACGCATATCCATGTGATGAACGTGAGCGCATAGCTCCAGACGCAACAGAGAGCGTTTCTCTGCAGCCTGGTGACCCTGGGGCAGCCAACACTCCCAGCCAATGCCTGAGAGCAAATGCAATGGACAGGCAGAGGGGCCTATGCCTAGCAGGGAAAAGGCCAAAAACAGGGAGGTAGAAACTCTTGGCCCCCATGGAATAGTCAAGATATTGCTCTATTGCAACCCTTTGGATGCCTCCTGGGGCTACTGGGTGAGAAGTAAAACTCTTACTGATACTAAGTCATGGCCCATGATGGCAGCACTTTGACAGTCCCCTCTGGAATAGTTACCTTCTGGGAACTTCTGATACCTGACATAGATGTATTTACCTTCAAAACCCAAAGCCACCCCACCACCCACCATCACTTTCACCTGTGACAATCACCCTCCACCCGCAATCTTCCTCCTCTTTCTTCCTCTACTCCCAGGTAGCATCTGCTTGGTCAGCTTTGAGTAGCAGAGGAGCAAGGACAGCATTCAGAGCAAGGAGCTGAAGGTCTCCTGTGTGGGCATGCTTGTCTGGGGACTAAAGCAAGGATGGTGAGTTAAAGGTTACCCTCTCTCTGACTGACCTCAGATTGCTCATAACTGCTTTTGTGCCTTAGTTTCCTCCTACATAAATCAAATGAGTCTATCTGTTCCCTAATGGGTTTTTTTTCTCCTTTCTGTGTGTGTTCTTCCCCCATTCATATAGATTTATTTCAATGCCCAAGAGCATCTGTATTTGCTAATATTTTCAATGAAATAATTTAAAACATGGTTTGAAGTCCTTCTGCTTCTCAATGCACTGCATCTCATGGAAGTGTGAAATCCTAGCACGAGGTTCAAACCCACAAATTAAGTATACCAAATGCTGTAAGAGATCACTGACCTCTCCCCACTGATGGTCATCCTCGTTCTCTGTTTAGACCAAGTAATCTTATTCCTTTGGTCCTTACAAAGAAATGCTTATCCTTAGGATAGCCTCCCAGCTCTCTGCAAAAAGTGAAATGCTGAACACCCTCGTAAAAATATTGATCCTCAGCACCCCTTCCTGTGACATCTGTTCCAGGGCAGCCTTTCCAATGGATGCCTTGGGCAGTAGGGATTACTCATCCTGCAGAAACAACAGCACATGGCAGATTGCTGCTTTTGCCTTTTGCTGGGCAAAGACTTTTGGAGGCTGTGCACTTTTAAGGAATGCATTAATTCACCTTTCAAATGATCTGGCTGCTTTCTGCATCTTTAAAGGCTGCACATGGTCTGGCTGCATCATCATAGGAAAATTGGTTGTTTCTGGTCAGTACAACCATAAGTTAAATCTCAGCTGTTCTCTGTGTAAATGTGGACATAAATGCTATGTAATGTTGCAGCTATTAAAACCCTTTTCACTATCATTAGAGTAAAAAAGAGTATTTTCACCATAACATTTGTAAAATAAGTATGTGAAAATATATATCTGCCTTTTGGTCTGCTTGCAAAAGCCTCTGCAAGGAGGTGTCTTTAAGGATATTCAATTTTTTCCAACATTAGCATGAGCCTTAGAGCTTGCTATCTATTGAGATTAGCAAGGGGGTAGTTTTTAAAGAGGACTATGGAAAATCATTACAAAAAATCAAACCTGTGAGGTCATGATCTTCCACAACTTTGCAAAACACCATGCATTTGGATTAGTTCAGACATCTATTACCTGTAATAAAAATACGAATTGAAAAATAAACAGTTCAAAGCAAGGCTTGCACAGAGCTTGCGAGCATCCCATAGCATTCTGCGATACTGAATCTGACAGAGTACCTCAGTGTTGTACAGAAAGGTTCTGTCTCTTGCTTCCACTAAAACCTCCTGCCTGGAAATTTCACTGGATCCCTCTAGTTCTTCTGCCACAAGAAAGAGAGTTCCTTATCCATCTTCTCAACATAATCTTACAATATTCTGGTCATCTGCCAGGAAACTTGGGGCACAGACAAAGAAGCAAGGTTTGAGACAGAAATAGTTAAAATCTCACTCTGACAGCTGCATAAGTGGGAAGCAGCCTGTTCATTTGAAAGTGTGAGAATGAGGCCTGCTGTATACAGAGAAGTGGGCATTTGTGTGACTTCTCAGTTTAGACATGGTCCCCCACAAGGTCACTGTTTGCACCATTCAACCAGCTCTAAAGGGCTTTGGAGTAGCTTTTTGGGAAGATTTTGTAACTCAGGTTAACCCTGACCTAGAAAACACTGGTCCATTTCAATACTATAGCTTTGCTGTCAGGTCAGATCTACATGAATCATGTTGAGAGTTGAGCACATTAAAAAAAAACATAGAAATGAGAGTGAGCTGACCCTTAGTTCCAGGGAAGTGTCACAGGAGTCTTGTCACCATTTAAAGTCATCTGCCTTCCAGCACTCACCTTTAAGTTCACAGGTATGCTGGCCATAGTCCCTCTCCTCTTCCAATCCAGGCCATTTTTTTTAGTTGGGTTTTTTGGTTTTGTTTTTTTTTTTTATTTTGAGTATTCTGCAGCTGAGCTTCAGTCTTTTTCTTCTCTCATCTTTTTCTATAGCATATGTAATGCTATCAAAAGACTAATGATAAACCTACTTTCAAATCTGAGAGACTGACAGTCTGCATGAAATCTCTTAAGTGCATCAAGGTGGCTATCACAAAGGCCCCTTTGGACAAAGGCCTTTTTTATGCTTCCTGGCCAATTAAAGCTGGATACACACCCGTTAAGTCTGAGGGACACACTTCTGAAGAGTTTGCTAAAGTTGATAGCAGAGTTTGTCCCAGGTCAGCAGGGAGAGCAAAGCATAGGGTCACAGAGCATAAAGGAATATGAAGGGATTTGCAGGATATGGCTCTCAGGCATGAGAAGTGATCCTTTTGCCACATGCAGCTGAGGAGTCTCAAACAAATGTGCTCTGCAATATTGCTCATACAAATGGCATCAGGCTGCGGAAGCATGGAGGAACCATTTCTGCAATACGTTGTCAGCTGGCGAGAAATTTTGCAGGAAAGAAAGCACACAGCAGCTCCCAGCTGCCTTAAGCTACAGGCATCAAACCTACCGGCAGCCTTGCTGACACCACATAATTGTCCACAGGTAGGGTAGGCAGAATGGCACCCTTTGAATCACAGAGTTTCATGTCTCTGGCAAATGGAAAAGCAGACATCAATAGATGATGAATATAGTGAGAAATGTATTCTAATTGGAAATAAGATGTATATTACCTTGTACTGGATCAAATAACATGAAGGATTAAAATAGCTGTGCTGAATAATTGAGATCCCAGTTGTATAATTTTTCCTATCATTTTAAAATTATGCCACGGAACCAGAAATATTCCACTAATAAAAAAAGGTTGCTCATAAAAAGGAAAAATATCAAAGAGCCGTCAGTGAATAGGAACATTAGAGAGAGAAGAATTTTCCCACTCCTCACCCCTTTTGTATATCCAAGTACTATTTTAAAAGCTTTGATTCTTTTATTAATTATAATCACAGAGAAACTCCCAGGAAGCAGCTAGTGTACTCATGTCAGACATATGGTGATGCTGAAAATTTCCCTTACTTTTCCACCCATTTGAGGTGCTGTGCAATTAGAAAGAATTGGCAATACTTGATCACAGTAACAGCTGCATCCAGTTGCTGGTGATTCAAAGCAGGAATATTCCTGGGGTTTAAGACAACTCCATCTGAAGGATCACTTTCTAAATCTAGGCATGAGTAAAAAGATTCCTTTCTACTGGGACTGTTTGTCCCCAGTGCCACACAAAGCAAGGAGCTGTAACCACAGGCACATTCAAAGCCTCTGTGTCATATTACTAGTAGCTTGAAATTCAGACTACAGCCTCTTTGAAAAGATAGTATTTTTCCAGAAATGTTTATTTTACATTTAGAGTTGTTATTGTTATTTCTTCTCAGTGGTGTAGAAGTCCAGTTGGAAGAGTTTTCTTTGCTCTGCATTGAAGCTGAAAATTCCTGGAAAGCCATGACAATATTCAGCATTCATGATTACACAGACAGACATATTTCATGAAAATTGCATAGGCTTTTAATACAGGATTATGAATGAGCTCTAATGTTGAAATTATATTAGATTGGATTTCAGAATGTATTTAACATATTTCCATACAGCAACCTTGGGATGTCTTTTCAATAACAGTGATTATTACAGGCAGGCTGTTTTTTAAGAAAACATTAGTTCAAGGTGGACAGGGCTTCCTGAAAAATGTTCTACATCTTTATGGCTGATGTTTTAGTTGTTTTGAATTAACTTTTTTCTCGTCCAGAATGAAATGTTTCACCATATAATTCTTCATGCATGTCTTCAAACAAACCTGGAGCCTTTGCCGTGAATTTTCAAAGCTGAAATACAATCTCAGGCATGAAAACTCTTTGTGAGCTGAAGGTGAGCATTTTGCCCCAGGTTATCTAGTTTCTCTCAAAATACAAATATTCTTAGGTAATGTCTGTCTTTTAAAAACAGTGGTTGCCCAAGGTGATTTGAAGGCATCTCTAAGTATCAACCTGTGAACAATCTCAGGCTTACTCTTGTACAGGCCTCCAACAGCTGACTGCACAGCCCACAGATCTTAATAAGGCCAAGCTGCTTGATCAAGTGGAATGGAGTTCAGATTTATCTCTATAGAATGACAAACACATTCAAATTACACATTGCCCAGGAGGCATTTGGAAAGCAGAAGTCAGTGACTCATTGGGATCTCCCTGTATGAGCAATTTCTCGACCTGTCCTCATAGCACTGGTCCCCTGGACCAGTGGCTCAGCTCTGCCATTTTGTGCATTTTTCCTTCCTTACAGAAAGCAGCAGAGATCATACTCCTTCTTCCGTCTGGAATAGCAGTGGTTTTAAATGTAGTTAATTTGAATACATCTGCTAGATTTGGCTCAAGGTAACTGGGTATGCCTTTGGTGGTTCATGTAGTTGTCTCCTGGGGTTGCAGCGCTTGCCTCTCCATACTCACTCGCTGCCTTAAGGAGCACTTGGACAATTGTGGTACACTGATGCTGCCTGTTATTTGTCTCTCTTTCCCACTGCTGTCAATCGGATATAAGGCTACAGAAAACACTTAGATTTTACCAGTGTGAGGCACTGAAACACTTTCCTTCAGTCATTAGCAAGTTTGATAGCTCTCATTAGTCTGCTTTAGTCACTGGAGGAAAGAGATGTGTGTTTCCTACACTGGTGACATAAACACTCCCCTTGCTTTTATACTGCTGGAAGAAATGTGTATTTTTAGGGCTAAAACAGTAACCCATTCACAGTGCATTTCTGAAACCAACCCTATTCTATTCATCTCACTTAAATGGTCAAAACTGTGAAACTGGATGCCCCAGGTTCTACTCCTAACACCTAATAGAGATTCTTTGAAGGGATGTTTTGAAGACATTTGAAATAGGAAGCCCTGTGCCCTATTCTCACTGCTGCTGTGAAACTCTAGGTGAGTCCACACAGATGTGAACTTTTATTGCAGCTTAACATTTCTAAATGCCATGCTGGTTAAGAATAGGCTGAGTCCTCTAAAATTTACTTTTATTTTTGCCCTCTAACTTGACCCATGGAGTCTATCTACTAATTAATAATCAACAGGAAACAAATGTCTTCTCAGAGGTAAAGTAGTTATCTATGGCAATTGTGGTTTGTGGTGTAAAAGCTAGGCTGAAAAAAAATCCACATTCAGAAAGACGCATACATTTTTAAACAGTATACATGAGCTCATGCATGGCCACCCAGCGAGGGATGGAAATGGCTGGAGACAGATGCTTTCTCCAGAGCGCATTTGATAAGGTCTAGGAGACTGTGCCTTTTCAGCCAAGCTGTCCACAGATATAACAATTCCTGTACTCTTAAACAGAGCAGGTTTGGCCAGTTAGCAAAGAGGAGCAAAGCTGTGCATCCTGCTTGGTCAGCCTCAGCCCTGCAGTACCATTCACAAGGGATGCAAAACTGTATCTAAAAGTGCCTCCGCTTGTACTAACAGTAAGAAGCTACAACAATTTTTTTTTCTTGTCACACAATATCAACTTCTCAAAGAATAATTTCTTCTTTTTTACTGATGACTGAGAAGAAAACCTGACTTTTAAAAATCTCCATAGCCTGAATAGTTGAATCAACTGAAAGATGAAATAAAATGCCAAAGGAAAGTGGGAAACCTACCATCTCACTTCACATCTGGGTGTAGGAAAAATGCTGCTGCACTATGACCAAAATGCTTTTAGATAAAACCCACTACTGTGCACTGTCTTAACCTTTCAAGAAATCACTTTCCACTGCAAACACTGACTGCAGTCAACAAAAAATATTCCTCTATTCTGAGGATCTTCCACACGCTTTGAGGTACTTGAGTTTACGAGTGAGAATACCAAATATCATCCCTGTTGCATGTGCATCAGTCAGCTCTTGGATGCTGTCCCTTGATGTCATGGTGTCAGTAGGGATGAGTGAAGCTGCCCTTTGGCCAGGTGCTGTTTGGTTTAAAACACCAGATTTGGTTGTTGCTAAAAGCACCTCCCACCGCGGATGTCCTTGTTTTCAAAAGTAAATAGTCTCTGGTGTCTTGTGACCTGAACAGCCCCAAGTGTCTGACCTTGAAAAACAAAAAAAAATATTTTATTTGAAAAAAAAACCCTGCAGCCTAAATTATTGGAGGCACTGCTTTCCTTGCTCAGCAGGATGCTGGAACGTCCAGGCTGTGGTAGGAGCTGCTTATACGCCACAGACATACACAGGAACGTATTTGCCCTCTAATGATATATTAGGCAATGGTTTTGAGTTGGCAGGCTACTAAAAGACCTAGCCAAACAAAGATAAAATTGTAATTTATCAATGAAGAATGCTGAATTCATGGGCATTGGTGACTGCTGGGACTGGTGGTAGCCCAAAAAGCTGAAGTTGACAACAATAAAGACAACAAATTTCAGAAACTGTTTGGACTTTTCTCAGCTTTGGGGGGAAAAAGAATCTGCTTGGATTTTCTTCCCTAGAAATTGTTCACACTGGGAACAAGATAAAATTATCACCTTTCCCAAAATCCAGTACAACAGGACTCAAGCAGCAAATGTGTATGAAAATACTGGGATTGCAACTACCTTCGGCAGCATGTAAAGGCATGAAAACAGAGCAGTGGGGGTGCATGGAGAGAGGCAGCTGGGGCGCTGTCTCACTTAGGAGTCAGCAGTGCTGGGCTTTGGTGGTACAGACCTCTCTTTTAAGAATATGGTCCATGGCTTTTAGGACTTATATTCTCTGTACTAGTTATTTCAGGGAGTAGGATTTTTCCAAAGGCCTCATCTTCCCATCAAAGATTTTAAGGATTCTTGAAAATATTTTATCTCAAGTATGTTGAGAAACCTTTCCCAGTAGTTCTTTCCATTACTTCAGATTTATAGGAGCTTTGTTTCACTGAAGTCAGTGATGTTAGACACACACCAGAATGAGGTTAAGAACTAGGACCTATTATTACAGAGTTTCACAAGTCTGTGCTATTTTAATTGTCCTGAGTTAAATGTGATCTTAACAGTGCCATGATGGAAATCCATGCAGTTAAGGTGAATCAGAGGTGCAAAGAGCATGGGGCAAAATGCAAGTTCCTCTTGCCCTTTTCCCACCCTCCATGTACCCTTCCATCTCCTGACTGATCTCTAGATGGAAACCAACTGTTCTTACAGCGAGGAATTCAATCTCCTCATCAGTTGTAGTGTCACTGACACAGTGGTTTCTGTGAACTGGTCCCAGCACCAACTAATTTCACAAAAAAAGCTAGTGAACAGCTAAGAAATCACCAGGGATGCTGGCTGTAACAGACCTAGGGCAAATGTGGAGTTCTGGAGGTGAAAGGATCTCTTCACCATTACCAACCTTTGAAATTTCCCAGTCCCAGAGGTGTACTTTCATGGGAAGAAAAAGTTGTTTCAGATCACACCAGATATTTTCTGCACTGCCCAACAGTTATACCTGAGGATGTTCTCCAGATGTTTGTGTTTCTATGAAACATACAATAATAAAGTTGTAAACTGGATGAGACAATGCTAGAAATGTAAGAACAAGGGCTTTAGGGTGGCCTGGAAAAACATGAACATTAACTAGCCCACACATGAAACTTGTCCTCTTTAAGAGGCCAACAAAGATATATTTTATTTGCTTCTCCAAAGAACTGCTAGTTTCTGAGCAGCTGGGCACATACAACTTGCCATGGTTCTTATATTGCCAACAGGCAATTGTTTGTATTTTGGGGAACAGACACTCCTTTAACTTGGGCATACAAAAAGTGAGAAGTACAAGGTCTAAGACAAGATGAAGCCACAGTTTAGACAGTTTTTATTCCACAGTGAAAAGAAAATAATAATGTGCCATCGTCTGGAAAACTACAAAGAGCAACAAGTGAGAGTGCTGTGGCTAGGACATCTGCAGAGTGAAATACCTTAACTGTTTGCAAGCTGTCTAGCGAGTAAAATAGCACATTGAAAAGGGAAGCCTGTTGTCTTTTCTTTTCTGGAACTGTTTCTCTTTTCTGCTGGCTATATTGGCTAAGCAAAATGTCTGAGAAGACTGGCTACAAGTCCTAGGAGGTCTTCTTATTTTTCCTGCTTAATTTGGGCTGCTAAAGTGGGTCCCAATCCCAAAAATATGTGGACATAACGGAGATCTTTTTGTTTAGTGCACATAATAGTACACCGGTAGCCTGTGTATAGGGATTTCAGTGTCACCTGCCTACACTGCTTGGGGTTTGGCTATTCCAATGATTTCACTGGGGCATGTTTGCAAGTATTATCTCACCTTTTTTTTTTTTTTTAAAGTGTCTGTAAAAGGAAGACAATTGTTGGCTGCTGTCATGGCTTTGATCTGAAAAGCCTAGTCAGGCCTTGTGGTGTATGACTTCTCTTTACAACAGAGTGGGAGCAAGCCAGACTGGAATGCAGGTCTTCACATATGAAGGATTAGACATTTTTGCAGGTTTATTGTGGGACCTGTAGGTGGCCTCATTTTAATAGTCAATAAAACTAGAAGTATTAGTCCAGTTTCCCCATGTGCTAAGCAACATTCTGTCATACTGAACCTGGAAGCTGACAAATTTGCTTCTTGTGCCACTGAATATTCTGCCATTCATTCTATAAACAAGTGGATATAGACCACACTGATTGTAATACAGAAAGGGAAAACATCTGTTTTGTTTTCATCCTTAAATTCCTTCAGGGATAGGAAAAGAGAGGGAATTATTTTGAAATGCTGAGTTAGGACCAGAAAAGTAGCCCGTGTCATGCATTTCCCCTTCTCTCCTAGACCATGGGTAAAGGACAAGAGGACTGATGGCTATGCAGTGACATTAACCACAGACATTTTGTAACAGAATGAAGAATAAGAAAAAATGAATACATACCACAAATTCTGTTAGAGAAGGTCTAACACAAATTCAATTGGATAAATGGACTGCAAAACAAGGTTAAATAACTGAAATACGACTGAGACCATTCTGTACAATTGAGTACCAACATTCACATCCACACTTGGTATCGTGTTTGCGACAATGCATTCTTTGCTGCCATCCCAGCGGAAACCCTGACTTATGATGCTGTCTTATTTATGTACTGTAGTCACGGTGGTAAGGCCTCAGTTTTAAGTTCTTCATATACACACACACTGGGGTTTTCTTTTAGTGTATGAGACCTGATAGAGCTTGTGAAAAAGGCTTACAATTCACATATGTATGAATTTTATATATGGAAGGCATAAAGCTACAACCATAAGAGAATCTCAAAGCAGATGGTTAACTGGCCTCGTGTGGCTGATCCTACCACCACCTCTTCTTCCATCCTGTGGCTGGGGCACACTGGGGAACACCAGGAGCAGCTGGGAGAATGTCTCTTACTAGAAATTTGTCTGGTTTTGAAGTGGTGGGGTACACATATGTGTTAAGAAAAACTGCATGTCATGCACTGCAAGACACAACCTGCCTTGAGCTGGACTGGAGCACAGAGTCATCCCCCATGTCTGCTGCCAGGGCAGCACCAGCATAAGGGACTGAATGCCTCTGAAGATTTGCCTTGGCACAGCACCTCTGCATGCTGACAGACTGGCCAGGTTATGCTGGGAGCACAGGGCAAAGCCACGGGGCATCCAGCTCTGCACCTCTTTTTAGTGGGTACAAGTTAGTACCTCATTTAAGATAGATCAAACTAGTACAGTTTTGAGAGGAAAGTACAGTGGATGGGTGGGACACAGAGTGCCAAGGGATAAATTTTTGGACTAACAGGGATCATACTAAACTTGTAAACAAGAGTGCGGTGTGTCATCTGGACACTTGGCAATGTTTGAGAACAATTAGCAAGGGATTTAATTTCGATGTTATTCTCTGGTTCCCACAAACATAAACATGGAAGCCAGCTTAAAAACAGCCTGCAACTCCTACCCCTGACTTACTCCTATCTTTTAAAACCCGCTGCAGGGCTGATTTATTAATTGGCAATAACCTGCTACCTGTGCAGTACTCCAAACCTGCATCCTTGGAGATGAAACTTTGGCAGAAACCAACCTGCCAGCTACAGTCCTCCACTGCAGACAGAGCCTGGGCACTGCAGGGCTCCTATGACATGCTTGCCTGCAACTTACCACATCCTACACTGAATCTTTCAGAAGAGGCTAAAACTTCTGCTAACTAAAGTGGAGCCTTTCTCTAAACATTTCCTTGCTCTGATGAGGCCTGTGTGTTTGTGATAGTCTCTTGAAAGCTGGTAGGTGCAAGGACACCAAGTACCCTGCAGTGCTGTGTCCTTGCCAGAAACCTGCTGGAGATAAGGCACTATATGTATAATGTTCACAGTAAGTTAGGGGAAAGCAAAGTAAAAGCAGTTCCCTAAGACATACTGTAACAAAGGATGTGGATATGTGACATAAAACCAGATAAATAAGGAGGCAGAACTGAATTATTTATAAAGAAATTTATTTTATATTTGTGTACAGCAAATATATGAAAACAAATTTGATTTGAAAAATGTATATTTGATTTCTTAAAAGTATTGAACCCTCTTATGGAAAGGTCTAGTTATTAAAAAGGTAAAGAAGGCTAAAATTGTACTCAAATAATATATATGTGTGTACGTATATATATATAAAAAACATGTGCAATTTTATATATATATAGTATATATAAATAACATGTGACTTACATGATTTTAAGGTATCTTATTTAAACATTTGAGTAAAATAGAGATATTAGAAAATATAGTTTGCTATTTCTACACAGTTTGCATTCAGTTTTTATAAGCATCTAGACAGAGCAAAATTTAAATATACAGAAATATTCTATTATTCTATACATTGTGCTCAGCTCCCAAGTTTCTTCTGTCATGGTCATCACCAGACTGAACCAAATTTGGAGGGTTCAATACTAGCCCTTACTAGCATCTTCTAAGAGCAATAAAAAGAAATCTGTCTTACCTTGCACTGCGCTGTGGTACAGCTTGTGCATGAGAACAATGCATTTCCTATATTAAATGATCTAACTCCCAGAGATCACATACACCTCACCATATTGATTCATTTCATTGCATTCCATATCCTGCAAAAATAAATCTCCTGTAGGACAGCATACATTACTGTGTTCTGAAGCTTAAGTAATATATTTCTTTAACATAAGGCAAGAATATACTGAAATTTGATAATACTTAAATAGAACAGCAATCTGGAATTAAACCACATTTATGTACCACATTTTTATAGATGCTGCCTTTTTAATGTTTATGTCAGAAAATGTGGTAGAGAAAACCTACTATTCCTTAAATAATAGCAAGGGATAAAAGCATCCCTTCTTGAAGAAATTGTTTAAACCTAACAACACAAGGAGAAACTCAACTGCTTTGAAACACCAAAGGTCAATCTGCACAGCCTTTCCTGCAGCTAAAAAGCAATTCCTTGCATGACATCTGGGGGAATACTCACATGAGTAGGTGCTCACTACAGTAGAGCCCAAGTGCTTTAGCTGTAAATATTTATCATCCTTATTTGAATCCATTAAATGTTAAGGTGCAGCATTTTTTTTCATGTCTTTCTAATGTTGCTAAAAAAGGCAATTATGACCATTCCATATGTTTTCACAGTAGTCGCATTTCAACTAAAGGGTGTTTGAACTTTAGAAAACATGTTTATTATCACTGACATAAAAACCTCAATCCTGCTTCCATAAAAATCAGTGGTTGCTTTGCTCCTACTAAAAATAAAATTGGATCCAAACATGTCTATCACAAAGTTTACCAGTAGAAGTAAATTCATTAAATCTCTCAGTGTTTAAAGGCAAAGTGGTGTTAGTAAATACTGTATACTATAGCTTAAAGAAAGGTATTATGCACAATTTTAAGTGTTGTTCAACAAAATTGAAAAGCAGCTGTGAAAAACATCTTATGGGAGAGTGAATTTTGCTACATGAAAATTTCTGGAACTGTGACAGGCTTTTTTCGAATTAATTTCTTACACCAACACTGGCACTCATGTCCTACATCACAACTGCACAAATCAAAGACTGAATTTTGTATGCAGCATGCATCCACACCAGCTAATCTTTAAAGCTGGATACATCAGGAGGATCTCCTTCTTTCCACTGCATTCGTTCCTAAACTTCTCTCTGGCAGAAACTGTCGTGTTTCTGAATCCTAGTAGCAACGGACAAGATAAAGAGCCTAGTGTCATCCTTCATCTACTTCACTTTGCAAGTTTATCTCTGCACTTGACCATATAATTACCCCCTGCAGATTTCAACTTTAATTCAGATTTGCATTACACTTGTTGAACAGGCCTCGCAAACAGACAAAGCCTCATTAGTATCCTGCAAAAGTGAGCCTTACTAGTTAAAACCTTGACTTAAATACCAAAGGGGAAACACAGATGCTGAGACAATGTTTACATCCTCTCAACCACACCCTTGAAATTAGACAGTAAATTAGCCAAAGGATGGTTTTAACATCTCATCCATATCTTTCAGTTGGGAAGGAACAGCCATAACTACAAGTTTTTGCGAGGTGCGGCTGATGCTGGGAGATGGTTGAATACATATGACCAAAGGCTGCATGCCTCACAAGTCAGAACAAAGCAGAGATGTGCCAGGAATTCAGGATTTTCTTATGCCCAGAAGTTTCCTATAGACTGGAGATAAACACAAGTCCCATTTCCCACGCAAAAAGGAATAGTGTGTAAACCTAGAGTAACACACTATTAAGAAGAAACTAGTAACTCATGTTGTCAAAGCCTGTCAATTTAAAGATTCCCCAAAGCAATCTCAAAGAAAAGCAGAAAAAAGAAAACCTGTGGACTCAGTCAATACATTTTTCAATTCTATTATACTGTAAATGCACTGGCAAGCAAGGCCTCAGTTCTGAAAAGGTGCAGAAGAAGAAGGATGGTGCAAAATGCTTTCATACATTTGAACATTCTTAGAATATAAGAGAGCAGGCAACTTGAAAACATTCCTTGGAAGATGTGTGGGATCAACACAGTTTTCTGCAGGCTCTGCTTCATCCTACAGCTCAGCTTTGCCTGTTTGGGCAGGACTGGCATTACTGCTGCCTTCTCCAGCGTTGTTCTTGTCTGCTGGCTTGAAAGATAACGAAGCAGAGTTTGTGCAGTACCGTTTGCCAGTTGGGCGAGGTCCATCATCAAAAATATGCCCCAGGTGAGCGCCACACTGAAACAAAACACAATAGAGTATCACTGTGTCTGTGTACCACTCAGTGGCATCACTGCAGTGTTAAGCAATGGCTAGCAGCTGCTTCCAAGGAAGCGCACTGGTGCCTACATCGCCCTTTCAAGTGGGATTTGCAATCTAGATTTATTTGCAGGAGTGATCCAGGAAGATGATCTTCTGAGATACCACAGGCACCTAAGACTCCAAGCCTAAATTTTCCGGGTGTTTCCCACCATACCACTGCAGATCTTGCTTGGATCACCATCTCTGCAGAGCTGTCCGTTTCTGTAATGATTTCATGGCAGGAGCACAGCTAAAAACATGGTGGTGAGGACAGCACTGCCCATGTTTTATGTACTGCTGTAAGGAGATCTGTGTAAGAAAGGGACAGCCTCACCTGTGGGATCTCCTCAGCTGCAACCATCTGCTACACCCCTTGTTAAAAAAAATTAACCCTTTGGTGACCCTGGCAAGGAATTAAAGCACTAAAGATATTCTTTGGAGTGTGCTCTCACACTTCTTTTTTCCCCACCTTTCTATAGCCTGGCACTCTTCTGAGCATCAAGGTCCTTCTGGGTGCACTTCTTCCCCTGGACGAGCTGGAGTTCAGCCTACTCACTTCATAATAATTTCTATAGTATATACAAGGTAAGGACAGGTGACTGAAAATGACCTGTAGTGCAGATACGTAAAATGCTTCTTAATTAATAATCTTTGTCTAGGAGTAATTATAAATAATGCTGAATTCTGCTTTTTGTAAGAAATATGAAAGTACAAATGGTCTGTTGCCACTTTTGCTCTGTATGACTCAGACCCAAATACTTGCAGTGCTATTCAGGGTGAGCATTACTGATCCTGTCTGTAAGAAAGGTAACAGCCCTTTGCTTTACAAAGACTGCTTTACAAATACAATATTTTGAAGAAGCTAACCCTGCTGATGCTTATTCAAAAATTAAGATTGCTATCACTGCACATTATGGCTTACAATTATCTGGATAATAAGAACTTGTAATTAGTCACTTGAATTCCACAAGTTCGTTTTTACAGCCTGCCATGAGGAAAAAAAAAAACCTTGTACTGGAGAAACATTTATCTTGAACAGGAAAGTCATGCTGCTTTACCAAAGAGCCTTGGCCTTTCAAGTCAATAGCAGATCTCAGTGAGAGGTGGAATGATGTAATTGAGATCACAGACCTGCTCATGGGCTCACAGTCAGACAGCAAATATTAAAGACTGCAAATTATTCTTAACATTTAATTAATTCATAGTCTTCCAAATGCATAGAGGCAATAGTAATTATTCCAAACTCTGAATGAATTAGTGATGGCAAACCTCTACCCTGCAGTTAATGTGTTGCTAATGTTCTCCTGCTGTTATGGCCTTTAATTCACTGAAGCAGCAGGAAATGTGTCTGTAGAAGCAGGTAAAGTCTTGCCTCCAGGTTAAACTTTCCCAACAGACTGAAAGGCTGAGGGAGGTTCTCACACTGGCTAGGTGGGACAGAAACTCTGCTCATTTCATTACAGCTGAAACAATAATCTTCACTGCCTTCAGGAGTAGGGCAAGTAGAATGTGAAGCTTCAGTGCTCCCAGCTGTTGGTTGCACCCATGCAGACACATCCCACATCCCACAGCAGCCTCCCTGCTCCTGAAGAAGTGTCACTGAGAGAGCCATGGCAGTCCAGCAAGGACCCCAATAACAACTGAGGGCTTCTAGCCCATGGTATCAGCAGAATGAGCTCCCACAGGTAATGGAAAATGGCATGTATCACTGGGTTAAGCAGCAGTTGCTCAGCTTTGTAAGGAGGGATAAACATGGGAAATAAGTAAAAGGAAGTTGAATGGGACCTAAAGAAAACTAAGCCTCAAGTCTTCTTCCTGGAAGACTGCTGTCTTGCCATCCTTTCCTCCATTATCCATGCCCATTCTATCATTTTCCTTTATACTGAAGGCCTTATTTAGGTTAGTGTGTGCAAAAAACCTGAGCTGTTTCTGAAAGTGGGGTATATAACAATGAAGCATTTCACCTGACTATAACCATACCTTTTGGGAGGGGGAAAGAAAATAAGTGTCCCACAGAGAGTATTTTTCTAAATGCTCAGCATCCTAATTAAATCATCTCAGCTAAGCATGCTTCAAACCCTCCCAGCTGGAAGTGTTAAACAGATCTTTTCCAGACTAACATTTAACAAAAGATAAATCATTCCCTCTCTACTGGACAGAAACAGAACACTAGAAACTGCAGAGAGAAATGGTCTGTAGAAGTAATACACAGACTACAAAGACAATCTATCAAAAAGGTTTTCCTCACAAAACCTGAGAAGCTGCGTGAGAGTCCAAGGTAGTCTCATTACACCTTTTTGTGATGGCAGAATCACTCCAGGATTGAATTACTGCAAAATTTGTTACCTTCTGAGATTACCCCTCACCAGAAATTTATGTGGCAATTCTCTGTATAGAGAACTCTATAACTCATCTGCCCTAAACAGAAATGTATTTCAGTCCTCTGTGTCACAGTATAAGAAACCTGGCACTCAGCTGAGAGTACAAAGGCTGAACTGACTTTACTGTCATCCCCACACATAATAGGTGCTGACCATTTTTCTAGGACATATATACATGCCTGCAGAGCCTCTGAAAAAGAAACAAGTATCTGCTGCAACCTTGCACATTTATATATTGGCCAGAATGAACTGGGACAGTGAAAAGGTTAAAGCATTCCAAGTATGTGCTTGGGAGCAGGAAAAGAGGGGCGTCACTGCTAACTGTCAGTATGCTTGGATCTCCCAAGCCTCCTGGTTCTAATATGCTGCTGGGAGGCATGGAAAGCAGCTTGCAGTCAGCTGCTGTAGTTGAGAGTCCAAGCTATTGGTGTGCAAATACTAATCCTGTGACTACGGAATTTTATTGATTTGTACACATAAAAATAGTAGGTAGGGAGACCACAGGGAAACAGACTCCTGAAGAGGACAGAGGAAAATAAGAGATGCAACCAGTTTTACAATATTCCTCAACTGTATTTGTATTAACTTCTACCTGTCACTAATCACTGACCTTTTAAATACACCCAGGGTGTGTTCCAAAAAGTGTGAAAGTTATTTCTAGGATAATCCCATGGATGTATTTGATTAATATTACAGTGATTTCTCCCCCTGTGTTTGCTTTCTATAATGAAGAACATTAAAAAAGAAGGACTTCTAAAGAAGAATCAACTACTTTTTCATCTGTAAAAGATTAGTAAGGTTTTGGGTGTGGCAGATGGTATTACCCTTTGGTTCTACCAAGATCTGTCATATCAATCCCACTGCTTTGCAGGTTGCAGTAAAACTGTATTTTTTTTCTTTCTTGTAGCTGCATGTGTGATTCTCACTCCAGGGGCAGATACACAGTGGAGTGGTATTAGCTGTGCTGAGCACTTGCTGCAAAGATGCTCACTACTCCTTAAGCTATTTTCCTGTATGACTTGATCATCTGTGGAATTATTGCTCCAGGAAGTTGGAATAGGTGGTAGGAGGTTGCTATTGGATTATACAGCAACCTTGGTTATATTTTTTCCTTCAAATTCAGATTTTAGTTTGCCTTTGATTTTATGGTGTCTGTGTGACTGCTGCTAATATTGCTGGTCTCAGGTCTGCTAACACTATTTGGTTTGGTAACAGGTAAATGACATTCCCAGATTCCTTGGCCTGGCCACAGGCTTCCTTGGGATTCTCCAGGAGCTCTGGCCATCTTCTGAAATGTGTCAACAAATACAAGCTCAGCAGGTTGGCAGTAAGAAGATTTTAGCACTATTCAGACCTACTAAGCAGACCTAATGAGACTGGACTGCATTTTTGATTATGTCAGTAACCACTGGTAAAGCACAAGGTTCCCAGTCTACAGTCTCATTGCTACCTTGCTAGCAAATTTATGGAAGTGGATATTTCCACGAAGTGTTGAATGGATCTTCTACAGCATATCATCCATGTAAAAACGTAAAAATTATGTAGTACACGAGACAAACTAGTAGACATGCTAATTTGGTCATTAACATGTTGTACCAAATGCTCTATGCAGACTGAAGTTAATGGACACTCTTGAGAAGTTTCTCAACTCACTCCGAGCCTTATATAATAAGGACTGACTGACTAGTAAGGATGAATATTGTCAGTCAGAAAAAATCAGTCACCCCCCCAACAACACTAAAAGAACAGCGAATTATCACTGCCCAAATGAAGCTGCTGCTTCTCTCAGGAGGAGTTCGAGACTGTGGAGCAAGAGGACTGCAAGCTGCTGGCTACAGCTGCTCAACACCAATGCAGCAGCTTCTCCCTTTGCTAGGTAATGATTATGCCATTCCCTTCACAGAAAAGAGGGAAATACAAAGGATGAGAGAAAGTAGAACAAGACAGATAACGGAAAATTTGGGCATGTTTTGAATGACTACTGACTTCATTATTACAGCAGATGGGATTATTTGAGGCAGCCATTAGGACTGTGCTGGGAATAAGTGTTGGGAATGAATTAGCATGGATGCACAGTAATGTAGAGTGATGGAATCAGCACACAGACAGTCGCTCCATTGCTTTCAAGTTCTCTCAACTGCACACATGTGGAGTCAGTCGGACAGGCTCAGGCTGAAGAGCTCCTTTGAAGGGACCCTCTTCAGGAAGACTATTTGTGCAAACTCAGCACCAAGTCCAACCATTTACATCTGCTCTGTAAAATCTCACATGAGACAACAATGTGCATTCCAATGATCCCTTTGTGCCTTCAGCTCATTCCACACAGCTTTTATACCTACGACCCATTGTGCTCTCTCACAATTATTACTATTTAATAGAATTGAAAGGTTTGCAAATCTCAAGCAAAGTACAGCACACTGTAATGGTTTTTGCAGCCTTTGCCATCGGAATGGTCTGTGTGTGCTATAAACTAACCTGACTGCAGGATATTTCAATCCGATGCATCCCATAGGAGAAATCATCGTTGAAAGTAATTGCATCAGGACTGATCACATCATAAAAGGAAGGCCAACCTGGAAAAGAGGAACAAGATAGGTAAAAAAAGGGAGTGTCTTTGTGGCAGATCGCATTGCAAAAATCAGGACAGAATCACACTTTGAAAAATGTTTATCTCACTCCAGAGCATGGACAAAATGAAATGGAGATTTTTTTATCCCAAATCACTTAGGTACTTTGGAAAACTTCCCCCTCAAGTACAGTTGTTTACAGGAAAGGACTAAGCTGCCACTAGCTCCCAACCTCCACCTCCACAAGGATTCCTGCAGTCCACCACAAGCAGTGATAGCAGTTTAGCTTAGGGACACAGGTCCCAGGTAAGACAACTCAGCTTCAACAATCAGTTAAAAAAACCCCACAAATTCCACCCTTAATATAAACAGCAAGGCTTTATGGAATACAAATGCTTTTGCTTTTACAATATAAAGGTACTTTAAAAAATGAATTGTGAAATTGCAGTTTAGAGCCCCAAAACGTGCCTTAACCTTTGCCTTCAACAAGGCAAGCCCAAAAGGATGTGTTCAAACACTGAACCATCACACATTAGAGGCACTGAGATGATTATTATCATGTCTTATGTCAAAACAGTAATGACTGCTTCAGATCAGACATGGACAGGTGGAACCATAACTATGCCTATATTAGAAACTAGTGGGTGATCTGTACGGGGTCTGCATCCAGGATAAAACAACTGCACTCACTAATGCACATGTTCAAAGCAGCTGATAGCTGGGCACTGAGCTGCATGACCTGACACCAGATGATGATGATATGTGTACCTGACCTACCAGTAATGGCCACTTTACCAAAATAATGACCTTCCACTCTTTATTCCACACTAAGTCCCCATCTCCACAACACAAACAACAAGGCGGGTCTATTTGGTGACCCAGAAGATACCCATTACACAGTAACTTTTCAGCCATTCCTCAAAAGCCGTCATAATGCTTCATTTCCTGAAGCAGAGTTCCTACATAAGCACCTGAAAGGCTTTAAGGTCATTGTCAGCATCTACCGGTGCCCATCTGAAATCTCATGAGCTATCTGTCCTTCTCATTCAGTCTCTCAGCAAATATAACACACACAGGCAGCTCTTGCTCTCTCCCTGCCCAAGAATAGAGAATTTCCTAGTTTCCTCTTCTAATATTTGTTGAGCATTTGCTACTGATGGTTTCATAAAATGACTTGCAATAAGCTATTAAGAAATACAGCAGCAGCTGTGAATCACTGCATGCAGATGAATAAAGGGTGCGTACAGCTCTCCATAAGAAAAGTAAGCAAAATTTTCTATAGAGTAAAAGAAGATGTGGAAGCTATTAACTTTTCCAAATGCGGGTAAAGAAAATGTGTAAACTGGTAAAAACATCCATATGTCTTCAGTTGTATCCTAGATTAATAAATATGGAAGAAGATTTATTAGGATGTAAGCATAACAAGCACATTTTTTTCAAACAAAGAAATGCTCAGAAACGTGTTTCTCTTCCTTTTCTGAACACACATATAGTAGCATTTCTAAGCTACCTGAAGGCCTTGCAAGTCACAAGACCTATGCTCCCAAGGTGCCTACTACCACCACAATTGTTTCCACCCCAGAACTTCCTGCATAAACAAGAAGAGTCATCCCCCTCTCTCCAATTATTCCAAATGGAAGAGTTACAGACAGCAGGCAGACTGAGGAGCAAGCACCCTGAACAGGGAAAATATCCCGCAAAACGGGAACTCAAAACAATGCAGCAACGTTAACTGTAAATAAACAATTTATAAATCCTTCCCCTCATGCAAAATGTTACTGTCAAACAACTACCTTCACAAACAGAAAAGGAGTAAACATATGACAAGTTTTTTAAAAGGGGTTATCCTGTTGACAGAAAAATTGACGTTTTCTAATTGGTGGCTCCTTTCCAACACCATTTGTCATCTTCTTAGCTGGGCCTCTATCTAATGAAAATTGAGGCCTTACACAGAGCTAGTCAGAATATTTTTAATGAAACCTTTTTTGGGTTTTTTTTCTTAATTTTATAATTTTGCAAAGCAGACATACCAGTTTGCCCTTCTGTGATGGCAGAGGAGTTTCAAAGAGAGTGCTCTTAGGAACAACCAACTATCTGATCATGTGAAAGCCATTAGAGAAGGCAAACTTCAGGGCTGCAGAAATTCTCAAAGAAAACCATGCCTCCTTCATTAGAGCAATGAGGGAGAAGCTTCAAAGACTGCAACACAGAGATTGAAGCAATCTGTGACTTGCTGAGAAAATTATCTTGTGAGAAGAGTTTGGGGGAGATGTGTTTGTATGTCAGCTTTGACATTAAGAAAGACCATCCATCCTTCTTTCTCTGGACTTCTCCTTTTGGTCTTCCCATTCACGAGAGAAAAATTATTTGCTTTGGATACAGTCCATGCACTTCTAAAAATGAAGTAATCTGAAACCTATACAAACAGGCAAGCTTCTCCTAAAGTAGTCTTTGTATCCAGCTGGAGTGACTTCAGATTAGACTGTCAGTTCATGCTACATGTGACACATGTTCCAAAGGCTCCACCACTGCCACATATGGTCCACAAGAGAGGGCCTAGGAAACAGATCTCCACAGTGTGTACTTCTAACTCACTGTCAAGCCATCTCTTCTTGAGTAACATGGCAGGCTAGGCACCAGCATTCCCAGGGCAAATTACTAACTCTATGAGGGTTAACTGAGCAAACCTTGGAACAGAAAATGTCCTGAAGAGCACAGTGAGACACACTATCATTCTGGTGACCTTGAGAGGAAGATGAGTGAATTGCTCATTGAACTGATGAACCAGACTGACCAGAAAATCAATCCCCTTTTGTGGTCTCATTTCCTCTCCTGAGGTAGAGTGGAAAACCCATCTGATAGTTTGCTGTGCCTTCTTGCAGCATTTTGTCTACTTCAAAAGCTTCCAGGAACAAGCTGTAGCAGCAGTTGTCTGCTTGCCTGCATATCAGGCACCTCTCAGAGGTGTAGAAAGCCAGCCTTAAGCTCTCTGTATAAGTGGTAAATGGCCCAGCAGTGGCCTCCACTTTGCAGGCCCCAGGCCACTTCACCTGTCTCCCTGGCTGCAGCTCCTCCACTCCTGCCTCCTTCCTGCTGGAAGGCTGCAAAATAGTTGGCTACCTTGATATTTTAGGCTGCTCTAAGCTGTACATTAAATCTTCAGCCCATCTTTGAAGGCTATCTGGCTGCTTGTTCAGGGCATGCTCCTGTAAGGATAGGGGTGAAGATGACCATTTTGGATCTCTTGTGCTTCTGCTAAGCTGAGAGAAACAGTAACGCTTATCACTGCAGAGGCTGAGCACTGGTGGAGACCCTTGGCAAACCCTGGTTCCGAGACTCAACCCTCCTTGGGTGATGGCCGTCTGTCAAGTCTAGTCCATATCTGATGGGCAGCAGGAGCTGGGCCATCTTTTGAAGGATGGTAAAACATACCAGCTAGGAAGAAATAGTCTCTGGAGGAAAGGGGCAAAGGGTAATTGCAAGAGAGAAGATGAAGATGGGAGGAGTTTCCCAGATGAATGAACAACTTCAAATGACATTCGCACTTTTGTGTGTGTGAACAGCAGCTAAGATTTGTGAATACATATATCCGTGAATATGAAGTTTAGTTTGAGGGGCAGTATGACAGTAATCGCCAGCAATTTTTATTGTATTATAGACATTTAAAGTGGATTCATTCTTAGATTCACAGCCACTTTGCACCACACTGTCAATATAAACAGGATTTAAAATAGGAGTCTGTCATGTTTGTCCTCACTCCAACAACCCTTTACATGAGAGTCAGGCCACTGTGTCCTAAGGGCCAGTTTCTGGTAAGTTAATAAGCAAGCCACAGAGATGAACAGTTTTTTCAAATATACAGCAATTATAATTTCTTGGATCTAAAATTCACTAAATAAAGCAATTAAACTTTCTTCTGCCAAGAATTTAAGTGAAAAGCATGTGTAAACCAAACATTACTGACAGATCTTTTCCACTCCATCCTGCATGAGTAACAGAGAGGATCTTACACTGCTGGGAGTCACACATGAGTCACGTCCTATTCTTTCTCTTTCTAGGACATCCTCCAAATATTTTGTAAAAGTTGTGCATCATTTCTAAAATTCACTCTACATGCCCTCAAAATAGAATCTTTGGGGTTTTTTAATGGTCCCTATTCTGTAAAAGAGGAGACAGTGGTTTATGCCTCTTCATCAAAGAATGCTTTCTTGCCTGGTACTGCCCTGGGCAGCAACAGAGAAGGATGGGGGGAGGAGAAATGTTGAGTCTGGTAACCAATGCTGGATGCTGCTTTTACCACTCTGGGCAGAGGGTGTCAAATCATTCAGAAAAGGCATCTCCTTTCTCACTTTCAGACCTCCTATTTCAGGCACCTGACTGAGTCTGTACTTCTATTAAGCCACCCACGGTGGGCACCTATACAGGCAGCTGGCACAAGGTAGGTACCAGGACAGCGCAGCTGCAAGCACACAGCAGTCCCAGAGGGCTGACAAACTGAACAGTCAAACTGAGCTACCAAAGTAGTTATAATGCCAGAGGAAGGCAGCAAGCACAGTGTACCCATAGTCCAGCCCCCATTTTTTGTTCCTGATACAGATATGAAACTCCAGCAGAACTAGATTGTTCCCTTCATATTAATCCAGGAAGCTCCAAAGACCCTTATCTTGTGGGCTATTCCACAATTTTTTCTTGGGGCAACGCTGACCTCATGCAAAAAAAAGAAAGACATTTTGTTCTCGTAAACTTTTGGAAAGCAGTCCAGCAGCTGATCGATAATTTTAGAAGCATCCCAAACCTCCTTCCAGTTTTGCAAGTTTCCACACATTTTATTGTAGTTAGATCTCCAACTGCCTAGTAGATGGATGCAAGCACTTAGACATCTAACCATTAGAATGTGTGTCTATAATTATTTGCATAAGCAAAATGGCAGGTTGCTTTTGAAAATCAGCCCTGCCAGGCTATTTTTTTCCCCTATCCTTAACTAATACACCTTTTGAACAGCACAACTGCGATCCCAAAGCATGTAAAACTCTGACATAATTCCCATTTCATACACCTGCCGACTGGAGAGTTCCAGTTTTTCAATAACTGTGATGTCCATAGTTGTTTTTCATTTTAGATCCCTAGGAGATTAAATTCAACCTGCATTTTATCATTCTTTGATGTAATTATTCCAAGCATTTACTTCAGTGAGTTATTTACAGATGGAGAAGTAGGGGGAGATGGAAGATGTTAGAACTACCAAATGGCACCAGATGGAAAAGAGGACCTTGACCTGAAAAATACCTTGTTTCTCTGATGTGCTGTATTTTTAGAATTCTGATTCCCTTTTAACCTAATGTGGATTAATGAAAACCCAAAGGCTTTTTAAGGTAGAGTCTCATCATTTATCTTCACTGAGAAGCCATGTCTGTGTAAAAATACAAAGTGTATTAGGATTTAAAAAAAGGTAATAAAGCTTCTGCTTTGAAACGGCTGTAAAGCTGAAAGGCTTTCACTTTTTTCTTTCTCAAAGGTTTATTGAAACAGAATCTGAAAGACATAGGCATCCACAGCTGTAACTTCTCACATAAAAGTTTAATGTAGAACTACAAAGTGACATGTTGCTATTATGCTTGTACAGATAGAGGGGTGTTTTTTTGGCTAGCACAGAACATCCTGGGTTATTTTTCTTAATATCTCCATGATGATGAATGAATAATGAATATTCTTACTTACAATTATTTTACCATCAGGTAACACTTCTTTCTGTGGAGGTTCATGTAATTTACCCAAATGTAGCTAGAAACAGAATCAGGCACTGAAACATCACCAGCAAACAGCTTTACATGAGATACATATTCCATTGGGAAAAAAAAAGGCCATTCCTCTCCAGCACCATCCAGATACAAGACGGACAACGTGGTACTGTTTTTCAGCAGACCATGCTGGAAAAGCATCAGAGTGGTAGCTAGACAGGTGTTGAAGGGAACAACACAAAGCAAAATGAAACTTAATTTTGGAAGAAAATGTAAAGAGGAGGCTTTTCGCTAAAACTACCTGTCTAACAGCAAAGTTGGGCCATTGCAGCAGGCAAGTTCCATGCTGGTAGAACAGTATGGGAAGGGAATTTTTCAAAACAACTGAACTCCTAATAGCAGCTTTTATGAGACAATCACCATCTGTTTTTTCCTTTATGTTTCTCACTTGGGAAATAAAAAAAAAAAGTGAAAGCCATGAATAAAGGTGGTATTTGTTTTTTTCCTTTACAGCACTCTGAGCATCCAAACAACTTACAATGAAACAGCATATGCAATCCAGATTTATTTCCTTGTTAGTTGGAGGAGGTTATATTTGTTTAAAATGATTGTTAAGGGAGATTTGAAACCTAGTGTCTACAATTTCCTTTGACATCTGAATTTTTCAGAACAAGAGTGCCCCTGATGTCTCTTGAGCAATAAAAGCATGGGGCCTACTCTCTTTAGCAATTAATAACTCTATCACAATACTGCTCTTGCCCTAGCTGCTTCCTTTATGCTTTCACTGTGGTCTATAGTACTGATAAATACAAGCTGGTTTTTTTGGAGTCTTCCTCTGTAATATTTGACATCTTAAATGTACAAGCTGCTGCTAAAATCTACAGGTAGGCAGGAGCTGGGATCTTCCTCATGTCTTCTTACAAAGATTGAGTTACTAATGGTTTCTTTCTTGGTTCAGGTTCAAAAAAACTACTGAACCTAACCCACTTCCTCCCAAAGGACAGGTTTCTCCCCTCATCTGAATAGCATCTCTTGTTACTTTAGATCATGGCTAATGTTTTTAAAAATATATCTTACACATAAGTCAGCTGTAGATCTTCAGCATCAAAGGAGCCAAACAGAACTGTGTGAAGCAGTGTAACCTTAAGCTATAATTTTAAAATGCCATCACAAAATCTTTCAAATAGTTTTTAAAATTTACTGTTGACCTAATAACCTCAGTCCAAAGCATTCAACTTCAAATGGTTGTTTTTATTTTCCCTCCAAAAGCAGTATTGGTAAAACAAATGTATATATTGCAAAATATCTTGAAATTTGTATACCAAATCTGAGTTATCTGTGCAACTAACTAAAATAGCTAAAGGTTTCATATAGGATGAGTAAATCAGGACACCAGCAGAGCTGGCAGGCCTTAGATGGAAGTGATTTGATAAAACTGGAATTCTAATGCAGTATGTTCACAGAGAAAGTAAAAAAAACCAGCAAATGCACCCTTGTAATAATCAGCATCTGGCACTGAAATGAACAGCAGTCACAGATGAAATACATATTTGAAAAATTTGTCATGGTGTCTTTCAAGTAATGCACATCCACAAATTGTTTGTTGAAACATTTTCCTTTTAGTATTGTTATGCATGTCTGGGAAATAAAGTTTGTAAAGAACAGCCAGAACTCAGCTGCACGCCTAAAACTGGAACTACATAGGTTACTAAATTAATTTCAATTCCAAAAAAAACCCCAAAGTCTGCACTGTCTTCCTTTTGCAGCTATATTCCTTCTATGAACCTCATTCACTAATGCCTCCAGTATTGAGTGCTCTAGCAGACAAGCACCCTTCTCGTTTCAGCTAGACAAATAGGCTCTCATCTCAACTGTAAAGTTATGAAACAGGGAAAAGAGATACTACACTGATTACAACAAACAAAAACCCCCAAAACAACAATAGAAAAAAGAAAAGACAAAGACTCCCTTTTTTCTGTTTGCTTTATTAAAGGAGAGATCTAGGTGAGGGAACTTGGTCACAAACTAAAAACGGCCATAATACTCTTGGCCACGAAGGAAAGCTTTTGTCAGGACTGGAGCAAAAAACTGAGGCAGTTAGCTGACGGCAGTAACTGCCAAAGGTTGACAATAGTGCATTGAATGCATAGTGAAGACAGAGCTTCAAATCACCAGGTCTCTAAGGGTCATTTGGCCACAGGACAAGACACTGAAGGAGGAGAATATGGAAAGGTGGAGCATGACTCCTTCTCATGCCACCATGGAGAGCAAAACCCTCCTCTTTGACTAATATTACAGCTTATCCACAAAGCTAGTCCTTAAGACTGATACATTTCTAGACCAGGATTTTTATCACACTACAGGAACATCTCACCACAAACTACACGCTCATCAAGCCCTGCAGTGAACCTAGCCTTGAAGCCTTGCTTCTCATGGGGAGTGCAAGATCTACTTACTGCAGTTTTATGCAGACTTCTGAGGTACTTCTGCCACCCTGGGCTTTAGGGTAACTTTACATCACCCTCTGCCAAAGATTTTGTCTCTGCAACATACAGTTGGACACTATCCCGCATGCATAAAAGAATGCAAAAGCTATGGGCACTACAAAAAATGCTCAAAGAAGAAAAAAATCGAATGGTTTGCAGGGTTAGATTGTTTGGAGTTGCTGTTGGCTTGGGAGGAGGTTTAAATCTTTTTAACAACCACTTATGCAAACAAAAAGAGGTAGGTGATAATGTGTACTAGAAAATACTTTTCTTCATAGAAAACCCTGGCAAAAACAATATACATGTGCACACACACTCACACACACTCCTAAGTTTTCTGTAGAAAACTCTGCACTTTGAAAAAAAAAAAAAACGTTTAAGTATTGAAATGGAAAAGTAAGTATTTCTGACTGTATTGTTTACCTTTTGTTTTCTGTAAGTTTCTAGAGCAAAGCATGCCCTTTCTCCTAAACACTACATTTTCTTTCAAGGTTTTAAAAGGAAACTGTTTCACAGGCATATAGTGTCATTAGTAACATAGTCCATGGAAAGAAGCATTAAGACCAATCTCATGAGGAACTGTTCTCCGTTAATGCTTTGCTCGGGGAAGCCCACCTTGCCTCCAGAATACGCCGAAGTCTGAGCAAGCATTAACATGAATATGGCTGCTGCACAGGTCACCTCAGCACAGGTCTCTTATTCTCCTCCGTGCCTGGGCTATTCCTTTCATGACTGCATCTTTTCCTTCTCCAAGAGCCTCCTATTATATTTTTTACTCAAATAAATAATTTAAACAAAAGTACCATACACTAGGTGTTCAAGACATGAAAGCAACTACCAAGGTAAGCTATGAACATTTGTAATTAGACCCAGCGCAAATGTTCACAGTGGAAGTCAATTACACTCACTACATGTTTTCGCAGACAATTATCGATTTATAAACATCTAACTCACTTCAGGGTCTTGTTTTCTTTTTCGATACTCTAGGCAAGGAAATATGTACAAAGGAGTAATCGGCTTGGAAAATAAACCCGTTGCAATAAAGAAGAGGAGAAATAAAAGACTTAGAGAGTATCAGCAAAGGGAAATGGGCCCGTATACAGAAAAAAAATTGGAGCAGCAAGATGCTAAGGAGCGGGCATGCAGCATAGCGCCTCTCATCGAGGCATTCAAGTAACTCAAAGAAAACTCTGTACTCAGGCGGATTTGCCTCCATTACATGGCGCTTCCCACAACGCCGGGCTAACTGTCGTAGCTTGCCATTCACAACATCAGCTATGGATGTTCTTTGGCTACTCTTTTCTCTAACGCCTTTGTCTGCTTAGTATTTGTGTTTCCCGGGGCCTCCTCCTCCGGGCCATGCCGATGTGCCAGCGCCCCAGCGGGGCTCGGCCCACCGCCCAGGTCGCGCACCCCTCCCCGCCGGCTCCCCGTGCTCGGCGCCTTCCCGCCGCCGCCGGGAGCNGCACGTCCCTGTCTCCGCCTGCCGCTCCCGCGAGCGAACGGACGGCGGGACGCAACCGGGCGGCGGGACGGACAGACGGGCGGACGCGGGTCGGTGGCCATCCAGCCGCGCCTCGGGGCTGTTGTGCGCAGTCGGTCACCGTGACCCGGGAGAGGAGACAGGACACCGACACCGCAAGGGGTGACCCTTTCCCCCTCAGACTTTGGAAGACGGGCAGGGTGCCATGCCGACGTCCGTTCCCTCCCGGTCAAAGCCATTCCTAGGTGCGGCCGAGCCGCGGTGACCCAGGGCAAGGCCGGGCAGGGCAGGGCCGGGCCGTCCTTGCGCGCCGAGAGGGCAGCGAGGGCAGGCGAAGCCCCTCTGCAAGCAGCCGAGCTGGCGCTCCCATCGCTCGATACATTTCTGGAGCTCACATGTCAAAAAGCATCACCTTCAGTTCGCTGAACCCTTCAAAAGAAGCACACACCAGGACTGCAGCCTAACCTAGCTCTCACCCTCCTCAGAAAGGACTAAAAAAAAGACAGGGAAGGGATATACAAAGGCATTTCTCACCAACTGCTAAATGGCCCGATATACCCGTAACTTCAGCTTCTCTGCTTTATATAGCAAGAGCGTGATGAAAACCTGATGGGACGGTGTGCAGGCTGCACTTTGAGCCACTGGGGTGCATTTTTGGGAATCGGATAAATATTCTGAAGTGGACACCTGGGAGGGGCATATGCGGCAAGGGGAAATACTGTCAGGAAGAGTTTAAAAATACCAAGAAAAAAAATCTGACTACAATTTTAAGAGGCAAAATGCTGGCATGGATCAGTTTTCCTGAAAAGCAGGAATCAAGCTCGGAGCTGGCTCCTGATCTGCTGTTTGAAGACCTCAAAAGCAGAGCAATTTATACAGCAGCTTCTTCAAGGAGTCCAGCTAAAACTACAAGGACATAAATTTCCAGTCAGACACAGGAAATTCTTGAGGCAATTCAAGAATTTTATGAGTCAGAAGATAAAAATCCCTCTGAATACCTAACTAAACTAATCTAATGAAGTAGTCACCAGGAAAGGAGTGTGATGAATCTGCATATCAGGAAGGACAAATTTAAACAAAACGGGAAATTGAAAAACCTGAAGCTGTTTTCATTTTTACTTCCTGTGCCCTACTTTTTTTTTTTTTNTTTTTTTTTTTTTTTTTTTAAGGTACAAACCCAGTTGATGGCTGCAGATGCTGAGGGGACTCATTTTAGAGGAAGTCTCAATTTAAAAGAAATTAATTACCTGGCTTCCTTTTGAAAAGGTGGTAAGTTGTTTATTTGTCATTCATTATTTGCACTATTGTAGACCCTTCAGAGCCAAGTGCAGTTGGTCACTGACCATTGCAAAGGAATGAAGGGAAAGTCATTGTTTAAAGTTCATAACTTAGCATTTAGCTTTTTCCCTGGCAAGCAGAGGTGAAGTTAAATGCTTCCTATCAGATATTTTTCCCATGCTAGTAACTAGAGGGTTCATTCCTAAATGATAGGTACACCTGGTCCGGGTTCATATTGCATGCTTAGATTTTGACATAGAAAAGTTGATAGAAGGTTCCCAGAGAGATCCTCATGCCCACAAAGCTGAACTTTAAGTAAACCAAATTTTAAGACCATCTGTGTAAAGCAATATTGTACAGAATGTTACCTCCCCTGTGCTATGGAGCTGTACATTGTCAAGACTCAAAAAAGGAGGGGTTTACAATTGAATAGTATTGCATCCAAAATGACTTTTGTCAGGAGTGAGGAGCTTTTTCAGTTTATAACATTTTCATTAAAAATTCTCTCATTTAGAAAATAAAATAAATTTTAGCAAACTGCACTTTTGCAACAATCATATTTGAATTCCTAAAATTACAAAAACTGACACTATTCTCATCATGTGCTTGTATACTAAAGTTGAGTTTGCATTAAAGCCTTTTTGTTATCTCAGGTTTGACTCAGCTTCATGGAAGTAAACCTACAGAGAAGCTAGATGTTTTTGCTTTATCTAATGAGGTCTGTGATTTCCAACTTCTTCATTCCAGAAGAGACAAAAAGGAAAATTCTCTACAAACAAGCTTTCCTCCAGAACAGCACTTTGGTTGACTAAAATGTTGCATTATACAAAGAGTACATTATGTGAAAGCAAAAATACTATATTTTAGTTTTGATTTCCCCCTTTCATTTTACATTTAGTACTAAAAATTGCAGATCAAAAGTTGTGCTGAAAAAATTTTGAGATGAAAAATGAAACCTTCTTCCTCAAAAGACAAGCCACTGGTCTCTCAGCTTCCACAGTCTGATGTGCTGTAGTAGACAATGTGTTAGGCATAGGTTGAACTGACTGCAAACTGCTTTTATATAAATTTAGAACACTTCTTAGTTTTCTCTCTGAGCTGTCTGTCTGGATCCTCCTATTTGGGGTTGATGCTGGACTCCACTTAAAATACTAATTGTTTATATTACACAGACAAGAGAATGTGTGATGTATTTTATCTGTCAAAAGTGTTGTGAACAGCAGCAGCTGGAAGAGGAATGTTTAATTCATTCTGTTACCCCCAAGCCTTTTAGAATTCTGTATCAGCAGCTATATCTTAGTCTTGCAGGCAAAGAAAACAGGGTATGAAGGGGTGGTAGCACTGCAAAGCTTATTCTATAGGGGAAAAAACCCAAGCGGCATTCAAAAGCCCTAACATTGTCATTATTACATCAAAATAGAGTATCACTAAATCTACAACAGTATTGCTGCATCTGTGAAAGCTGTGCACATTTTTGTGTGGAACAGTTCACATACAGCTTGTTTCTTGTGCTGGTTTACTCACGCCTGGCTGATGCCAGAGACATGATGCAGGTAGTGATGGGAGATACCACTCAAACTATTTGCTATGTGATACTTCCAAAAAAGTACTCTTAAATCGTCTGGACATGGGGCCAGCGGTTTGTGTGAAGCTGTGAGTAAGTTTCTGCCCCTGCCTGACAGGGGACCTCAGACACATGCTCAGGACAGTTCCCCCACCATAACTGTTGCAGCGTAAGCTTTTGCTGGGACCAGAGGATCCCAGCATAAGAGTAGTTGCTTAAGAGAGATTATTTAGGCCTTGCCTTAGCAAGGCCTAAGTTATTTTCAGCATTTATAAAAGCTTCAAATTTGCAAAAGCAGAAAAGCATCCAACCACATTTGTACTATTTTTGTATTTCCCTGACAAAACCTTTTAAGTAAAACGGCAAATGAGCTGCATATGGAAAAATGATCCTTCTAGTGTCTGAAAACATTAGGTAAAGAGATGCAGGAGCATGTGCAAACTGCTGTAGTGCAAGTTTTCTTGGTTTTTCAGGCCTGACTTCTGCCATATGGTTTGGGGTCTTTTTTTTTTTTTTAATGTCACATTTACAGAATGGATTTGGCACACTCGGGAGAGGAACACTGCCTTTGTTCATCCCATCAGTCTTTCGCTTGTCCAATTGCTACGGCTGTATTAGTAGGAAAAATAGACCTAACGAGGTGTAAAATAATGCTCTACATTCAAAACCAGTGTTGTAGCTCATTTCACTTTAATATTTACTCCAAAAGTAAACTGCTGAAATCTTGCATAAATAGTGCCAAATGAGTTTGCAAGGTATTCTAAACTTACTGAAGTAAAGTCGATTAACACCTCATACACACAGCTGTTTATTTGGTTCCCTACTACCCAAATTTCTGATAGGAGAGCCCTGCTATGAAGCAAGAGAGGAGATACATTGTAGGGCAGGCTTCACTGGAAGGATTCTTAACAGAACAGCAGTTGGGCAGCAGAAACATTATCCAACCAAGAAAGTAAGCAAAAACAACTCAGTTGAAAAAGTGGCTGGAGGTAGAGATTTTAATTTGATTTAATGGTTTTTACACCCTATGTGTACCACTTCTCATAGCTAACAATTCCACTTTGTTTCTTCTGTTCATTAGATTTTTCTTACACTACTTCTTTCTTTCCTTTTTCACTCAAAAAGGCAGCAAACTGGGTGTTTGAGCTTCCTCTCAGGCAGTGTATGCTTGAGAATGAGAAGTCGAGGAACTGCAGCCTTGATTTGCCCTTGGAAGGAGCTGTACAGAGACTTTGTTTAGGTTTGAGACATGAGTTTATGACTGCTTCTTAAAGGAAAGTTGTACAAACACTCTGACCAGAGAAAGAAAAATACAAAATCTTGACAAGGGCTCAGCAGGAAATCTTCCATTTAAAAACGCTGATTTTTAAACAAAAGGAACATGAAACACTTACTTTCTGGAAGCAAACTTTTTCATAGGCATGGCTTTCACCACAGATGCACTCAACACAGAACAGTCAGTAACCTGCTACTCAGGAGGTCCCATGGAGATGCATGGGAGGCTTCTGTTCTAAACAACTTCAGATATTCTCTATCCAAAGTGGAGAAGCTTTACAGGACAGACTTAGATGTATTAGGATGGCTGAAACAGTCTGTCAGCTTCTTACCCTTCTCTTTCCCCTTCTCTCAGTTGTCTTAGTTCTGGTTCTTCCTCACTGTTCACCAGCTCAGGTGCTTATCCATTTATGGGCAGAAATTTTAATTCACTAACCCAGAAAAAAAATTATTCAACTTTTTTTCTGGGCTAACAAGCTCAATCAGTTGACTATGAGGTTAAACAAGCATTGGTGGATACGTGAGGTGGAAGGTGAGAAAACAGGGCAAGGAGTGCAAGGATGACCTACTGTGATATCCCTGACTGATAAAAACTCTACTGTTAGAATAAACTAAACCTCTGAACTCAGCTTTGACACTACATCTGTGCACTAGTATCACAGAAACATGATTATCAGCTGACCACACAAGCAACAGATTTGACTAGAAGGCTACTTGAGGTCAATGTCTTTATAATTCAAATAAGCCTGTAATCCTTCAGTTCCAAAGATCTCCTCTGTCTCAGAATTACAAAAGGCAAAGTATGTGAATTTAGAATTTAAATTACCTGGGCTGTATCTTTTCACAGTGAGCAGGTAAAAGAGGATGCACTTTTCTGGAAAGGGACTGAAATACACTGTACTTTTCATTCCCTGAGCATGGTGTGAGGTCTTAAAAAAACAGAAAAGAAAAACTCAAAAGCTACAGCATGTCAGCTCCCAACACTATCTTAGGTATAACAAAGTCTAACCTTTGACACCAAGCTACTCCAGTACTGATCCAACCCTATTCAACAAACTCAGACTTTTTCTAAAATACTTCATAACTCCCCACAACTACAATCTCTATTTACTCAAGTTCTGAGTGGTCAAAGGGGATTTAGCAGCATTGCAACAATGGAAGTTGCAGGGACGGGGAAGGACTGGAATGCCAGAGGTTGCTGGGTCTTCCCTCTGTACCTTTCACATCTTCATGAGATTGCAACCAAAATAATTCCCATTCTGGCTGTAGGGCACTCTTAGCCTTAGAAAAAAGAAATCTGCTTTCAGTTGCCTAGAAGGGACTGTTCTAAGCCCAAACCTCCACTGAAATGTAAAGGGTGTCTAGTACCCTGATTGATTTGTATCTGACATCAGCTTCAGAGCCTCACTTTCACCCTGATTTAAAACTTTCTGACATGAAACAAGATGGTGCTTCATTTGCACAAGGCACCGTCCCATTGGTGTATTTTTGAGGGAGGAGGTGGAGTAAAGAGGAGGAAGAAACTTCAGTAGCAAAACTTCCAATGTTCAACCTTTATTTTTCAGTGTTCAGCACTACTATCACTATGTGTAATATTTGTTTCACACTGCTACTCTTAACACTTTTTTTAATCTACACCCTAAAAAATGTTAAGTCTAAAATACTTGCAAAACTATGAGTTATTTTCTAGAAAGGCCTGAAACAAAGTAATCACCCTCTGGAGAGCTGTTTGTGCAATGACTGATCATCCCTATTGTTGGCATTCCCAGGGGTCACAGAGGGGTTCAATTGCATTGTACCAGGGTAGAACAGAAAAGAAAGACTATCACAGCCGGATGATTGTGCAGTCTAGGAAACCAACCTGTGCCAGTTATTAAGCATCCAATTAAATGGGGCCTGAGTTTTAAGTTGATGGCAGGTTTGGGAATTTGGTTTTAGTTTCTTTCTGCATAATAACAATGCCTTGAACCAGAGTCTCTAGGTGTCTCGAAAACTTTCTGGAAAATTCTTATATTTCCTAAAAGATTTTCACTGGAAAAGCTAGAGAATTTGGATAAAAAACAAAAAGCTCAGCTGTTTTCCACTCTTCCTTTTGCAAGCATATAGTGCAAGTCTTTGAAAGGTTTCCTTCCCAATATCAGTGTGTGTTAAAAAATCTGAGTGGTACATACCCTGCCCCAGTTCAATAAATAGAAAAAAACCAAAATCTTTTCCTTCAGCTTGCCAACTTAAAACAAACTCTCCTGGATACACAAGTCCTCAGCCTTGTTTGCATATACAAATTTAATCCCCAAATAAAAAAGTCTCACAGTTCTAGCTCTGGTTATCTCACCCTCTGGGATTAACCTTAGGACCCTCTGTTTGAACATTTTACCTCTTTCTACTGTAAGAACATATAGCAAAGACTTTGCATCCATCTGAATAGGTCAACTGGGTGAGCAGGACAAGTAACCATTTTATATGTAGCTTTGTACTAACCTATATTTCTACTCTCCCTGTGTTTAACAATCTACTTTCCTGTGCTCATTCCATGCAACTATTTTTCTTATCTTTTTCTTCACTGATCTTTATTAAATGATTTAAATATTTGCATAAGCTTCAGTAAGTATCAGTTTGTTTCCTGAGAGGGTGACATTCTTCACTCTTGCTTTGAATTTTTTTTTAAATACCTGCTATCACTGCTGTAACTCTGATTCCCCACCATTCATTAGTTCTAAGACAGACCTGCACAAATAAACCGTATCATCGAACTAATGAGATTTGGGTGGTAAGTTTCTGTAAATACAGCCTGAATTAAAGGTAGAATGTCTGCATAACTTAGATAGTCTTATTCTTTACATTGCAGTGAAGCTGACTCTGCATGCCCTTCATCTATTAATCTTCATGAATTCAATGAACACTCTGCCTTATTCTTTCAGCTTCTTCAACAGAGCACCTTTATGTTATTAAATTTGAAGTAACACCGTCCCATCCAAATGTTAAAGCAGAGCTGCAGGCTGTAACCCATTTGATTACTTAGGCATTTTAGTATTACTGTCCATGTCCATCTGTGTGAGGTTTAACCCTGGCACTGGACAAGACAGTTTGTGAAAACTAAAAAACATGCAGGAACTATTGGCAGAGAAGTGAAAGAAATATACTGTGAGTGCTTGTACAAATTATGAGAAACTCATTAAAGCTCTATCATTTTGTGGATAAGTAGAAACATTCTCAGAGGCAAAGTGCCAGGAGAAATCTCCTGAGTTTGAGCTTCTGAAGTTTCCCAATAACCCTTTTCACTGTGGGAAGAAGGGTAGAGGGTGCAGGAATGGACAGAGTCTCTGTATGGTCCATCCCTGTCTTGATCATCTTAAGGCCATGGGGATTTGGATGAAGGTCCATGTCCTCACTCCCACCCAAATACAGTCAGGCTGCTTTGCACTCTGGGTGCCATACCAAGACACACAAGTAATAGATGGCATAGGTCCCAAACATGGACTTGTGTGTAGTCTTCACAGGAGGTGGGGAGGTGGTCAGGTACCCTCTCCCTCCCCCCAGAATAGGAGCCCAGGAAGGGGCATGTCCCAACAGATAGTCCAACTAGTGTGTTGCATGTCCTGGCCCGGAGTACATCCTTTGGGAAGAGACCTTCCTGATGTGAGAAAGCAAAGGGAACACGAAACCTTACGTTAATGTATCATTATATAAATTACTTTTACAGAGACTAGAGCAAAGAAGATTATAGTACTGCTACATAAATTTCTATGCATTTTTAGGAGTGAGGCTTACTTTTTGTATGGCCTATACTGTGATGCCTAGAAACAAAGGAGTGAAAGCAGCTGTGGGCATAGATTTCAGCAGTGTGCTGAGCTTCCACAGCAAAATGCTGCCTTGTTTGATCATACTGCTACAACAGTACAGATAGAGGGATGCCTGAGATATGTTGTCATTGTGGGGCCAGGGAACAGTCATATATGCAGATAGTAAAGAAAATAGAATGATTTAAAAAGAGCACTCCTGTACGTCGCTTCTCCACCAGTTAACAGGGTAAGTGATGACCAACGTAAATTCAGTTTGCCACAGTCTTAATACTATCATGACCTGAAGTACAGTTACAACAGTAGTCTTTCAATCAGGTTATTCTTACTATGCTCGAAAGCAGGGAGTGCTTTCAATTCCAGTGAAACACTGTATCTTCCTCTCTTGGATTTCAAAGTTGTTTCAAGATCCCTAATGCTCTCAACACAGTACTTTATGCAGCAGATTTTTTTTATTCACAAGCACATTTTTTTTTGCCACTCTTCAACCTAGATATGTCTTAATTGGTTTCCAGATATTCTATCAGTGCTGAGCATTGACATTTCAAATCCCACTCCTCTTTGATTCAGTATTTCTGGAACTCCATTTAAATCCCTTCTAGTGTGTGACAGGGGAAAAAAAAAAATCACTGACTGAAGGGGAAATAATAGTATGGAAGTAAGCATATGAGTACTTTAAAAATCCATAAATCTTAAGGTAAACACTTCTAAAATGAGAATATAAACATGGGAATTCTGTTCTCATGACCACCTCCTTGAAAAGTAAAAGGAAAAACCAGAATGCTTCTGATTTTAAATGTTAATTTTTCAAAAATACACCCTTCAGTTTTCATATCTGCATTTATTGTGTCAGCCTTCCTTAGCTTGGTTAGAGCTGTTAACAGAATAAAAGACTTTGACTTTCTAAAAGTTCCTCAGTAGTGACTTAAAATCAGCAAAATCTCTTCCTACTAAGCTTTTCAAAAATGTCACATGCTTTCTGAAACACGCCAAAGACCAGTTTAATATTTGGGCCCTGACTGAAGCTAGATTGAATATGATAAATTTTTTATTCGCCCTTATTATTCTTTGGCCACATCTCTTTGAGTTACATACTTTTCTTCCTGCCTGTGAACAGATTAACAGTAGTGAATGATCAAACTGCAAAACATATTTTATCAGCTTTTTCATATCCAACAATTGTTACTTATAATTCAAGAAAAAGTGTTAAAAATGCAGCAGTTCTCTGGAGTAACCATTACTGGAGACACATATGCAGATTTGGGTTTGTTTAGGAGAGGTAAGATTAAAGAAGGGAAATGAAAATGCATACAGAGAGAAACAAAACTAAAATAATCACAGCTAAACTCGTCTTTCTCTTGAATACACTCCACAAAAGCTCTGTGTACAAGAGGTTTACTGACACCCAGCAGAAGAACTTGGAAGCAGTTGTGTAGTTTTTCTTTTAGATATATTTTTATCCTACTGAGCTTCCACAGCCTCAGCCATAGAAAATGACTTGGGGATTCCATCCACTCATCCCCAACCCTAAGTATGTCCATTCCAGTGATAATCTATTACCATCCAAGTTACATGCCTCACTCTAAAATTGATGGGCACTCAAAAGGGTGATTTCAGTGTACCCTGAAACAGACTTCTCCAGCAGAAGGGATGAACGCATCTGAGGATATTAATCTCTTCCAACTGATTCGAGATGAAGCTCAGAGGGCTATGTTAAGGTAAATAGTCACAGTTAATTAAGATGATCCCACTCCCCTGACATGGTAATAGCTTGCATAAAATATCCCTCCAATTGAAATGCTACCATTTCTCCACAGACACAGGGACTCTGTGAAAGCCAGACACAGACATAACCTGAAAGGGATATTATGCAGATAATGAAAGCACCTCCACTGCTACAGCTAGTAAAGAAGAGAAAAGATTAGTGCTAAATTAGGTGCTTCAGTTTTATTCACAACAATCAAACACTGTGAATTCTGATTCTATTATCTCGATAAGCACAATGTTCAGATTGGAGTGTACAGTCTAAGATTGTTCAGACACCTGGACCATGGCTAATAAAAAGGTTGGGACTACTCTATAAAGAACAAGAAGCAGAGCAAGACAACTATATACAAAACAATAAATGGCAATTCACCCTCAGTGGAAAGCAAAGTTGCTAAGACTCCTGATCCAATCACATGGGGCTACAATTCTTTCCTTTCAGAAATGCTTTCAGGCCTTGTAAACAAATTCACTTTTGTCTGGCATTAGACCTGATTGTGATGTCCTCACTCACATAAAACTCAGTGCAAACTGTGTCTAACTTTAACTGGCAGCATTAGATCTCATTGGTGTTTTGACTTAGGATTCAATTCTAAGCAGATGGCTGCTCACATGTACAGTGGCAGTTTCATTGGTATGACACAAACTTGTCTATCATTACATCTTAAAGGCTGTGGTTGCCACTAAATTAAGTCAACAAAAGACAAGTTAATCTTCTTTGCTTCATACTCAGATCAACACTCACGATTGTGATGGTGATCACTGAACATTCCAGTTTGATTAAAAGCAGCTTGCATTTTTGCTTTTACTTTTAGTACTATAAAACCTGAAATCAGTTTTGATAAGAGACTAAAATGTGAAATAGCAAAAGCTGACAGATCTTTCATATGGTTTCCTAATGGTCATAAAATTACAACACTACATCAATGAAAGAAAAACATGAAATATTTTAATCTTTATTGAATCTTTTGTCATTAATAATTATCATGTAGCTAGTTTGTACAGTCTCTTTTTTTTTTTTTAAGTAACAGATTTATTCCAGTTTCAAGTAATATTGCATTATATCATTCTCATCATCTTGTATAAACAAGATGTTAAGTTTTTTTTTTCCTCTAACAAATCCAGAGGGAAGAAATAAAAATACCTTGCAGCTCTTTCTTATTCAAATTCATAACCCCATAAACCATGCTAATCAAAACAGAAGATGCCCTATTTTGGACAACATGCATGCAGCCATAAATGGTACTGTGCTTAATGAAACATTGTCTAAAACTAAAACAGGAAAATGTACTTTATGGTAGTGAGAAAATAATGAGAACAAGAGTGAACACATTGACCATAACAATCCTGTCCTGTTAAGTTAATCAAGACACACAGGCAAAAACCACCCCCATAGTCCTCTACCCAGTATGTGGCTGCAGCCTATGCCATAGATAAGCTGTTGACGTCCAAAGAGCCACCTGACACATAGTGTGGAGGAGGGGGGTCTAGCAGGGCATCCACTGAATGCCATGATCTCACCCCCTCCTCTTTTCCGGAGGCTGATGAAGCTGGCAGTGTGGTGTTTGTGCCAATGGCTTTACACAGCTCTAGATTTCCTTTGAGCTCAGTTCTGGTCACAGCAGTGCCAAACACCTCCATATTGTCACAACTGAAATGATGCCAAGCTTTACAAGTCATACAAGAACGGGCAATAATCAGTTACCACGCATCAGCACATAGTTCCCTGGGAGGTACCAGTTAGATGTCCCAGCCATCTAATACTCCAAGTCACACCATGGCATGGCCCTGAAACATTCACCAGATGGTTCAGTTTGCATCTGACTAAATGCTCATCTTGCTGCTGAACAAATATAACTAACAGGCCATGCTCCCCAGCCATTGTATCCCCAACAATCTGTGTGAAGAGTTGTTAATGCGAAGACAAAATAGCACTGACAAGTAACAACAAGATAATCTGAGCTGCTGTTCTGTTTTTGCAGTAGCTATCTCTCACCATCTCTTTCTGCCAGCTCATGCACCTTTTCAAGCATCGAAGCTGGTGGTGGCCAGAAAGAAGGAAATAATTCCTTTCAGTTGAAAGAAAACCTGAAGAGGTCATTTACCTCATCCAAAAAGCTCTGGAGCATCCCTGTTCTTCAGTATCTCAGTTTATTTTGCCACGTTTCCCTGTTACAGATTCCGCAAGAGATCTTTTAATACTTTTAAATCAAACACTCTGATTGTAGGGTGACTGTTGAACTTGCCAACTTGATTTTGTTAAGAGCACCAAATAAGACTTTTCCTCCCTGTTTCTGAAACTACTTAGCCTTCCTAAGAAGAAATTGAGAACTGCTCTAACACAACCTGAGTGGAGAAACTGACATCAGTAAAATTTAGGAACTTATTTCTTAATCTGTATTTAAATCTTTGATGAGTTAGGTCAATGTTTTTACATGTTTTTTACTAAGTACCTTGCTGCTTTGTCAACCTAAGGTTTCAGGCAAGGTACATTTCTTTTGTTTTTCCCTGGTAACAAAGGTCAGTAAAAGTTGCTCACTTTCAAAATGCCTTTTGGCATTCATTTCTCTCTTATTGGGCAGAGGGTTCCTTATGCTCTTAGTAGTTGTACTGATGACTTTCATACAATGGGACTGATGACAGGCTAGGGGAAATCAGGGGAGATACTGATGCCTTAAGTTTTAGCTTTTATATTTTCCAGATTCTGTACTGCATTAGTATGTAAGTCTGAACTTCATATAAAGTGTTAGCAAGTTCTCTTCACTGAGTAATCAGACAAAACAATCCTTTTCCAGCCTGAGAACCAAGGTCACTGTTACAGCTTCAGGCCCAAAAAGCATAAACAACAGCGAATTGAGGACAGCAATCTGGGAGGATGGAACTTCACAACCTGAACCTGTAATTGGACAATTAACCCCAGTATGTAAATGGACCAAAACTTATAAAAGTGTGAAAATGCGTGATCCGTCATGGATCTTGGGTGTTGCCTCGGCCGGGCTCTTGTACTGCCGAAGGTGAATCCTTTGAAGGTCTTTTTTGATGAATACCTACTGTATTCCTTTAACACTGTCTAGCCTCTGTTCCAGGTACCCTCTCAAAGCATCAATACAGAGAGTTTGGAAAGCCCATTGCAGAACATCTGGAAACGTAGCCAAGAGGAATTTGTGAGAGGAAAGCATGTGATCACCCCCAACTTTATAATTTTGTTCATCTGTTCTCTACCACTTGTGCTGAATCATGTAGCCTTGCAAGTTAGTACATTGTAGTGGCCACATTAAAGGAAAGATACCAGTAAACACAAGAGGTGAGAAAGGAAAGGATGGGAACCTTGATGTGGTGGCAGCATTATGCAGTGCTGAACACATGGGGATACACTCATTCTGGTGGAAAATGCAATGTGCAGAGAGGAGAAATGACCTTCAGAGTCACTGGCTGACACTGGGAATCCAGATGAGGCAGGCAAAAGAAATTCCAGTAACTGTTGGGGGCTCCTTGACTTGCTTTGTATATGATTGCTGGAGCAGCAGGAATGCAACAAAAGCTCATGTGTGGCTGTCCCTCAGGAGAGCCTCTAGGTGCATGGCAGCTATTATAACTTAATTCCTGATACTAATTGGAATGTTTCCAAAGTATTGATGCTAACAGTGACACAAAATCACATACATTATTTTTTACATTTCATTTGATACGTAGAAGCAGGGAGACAGAAGAACAGGTTTTGGAGATACATCTTTTTTTTAAGAGAAGAGTGAAGCTGGCACAGCAGATGATGGACACAGCTGAAGGCAGTGTGTATCCTTGGGCACGCTTTTTCTTCACTGCACAGATATGTTTCTACAGCATGGTGCTTCCCTGACTATCGCTTTTGCACCCTGCACTCTCTGACATTCTACATTCCATGGTCTGAGTGACAGGTATACAGAAAAGACTCCACTGAAGTCCTTGCATATTATCCATGAATTTGTCCTTTCTTTCTAACACTGAAAAACCCTGATTTTCTTGCCCATGATTTCACTGCAAACACTCTAACTTGAATATCACATCTCACCTCCACAGTGACATGCAGGATGCAGCAAATATTACACGAGATGCCTCAAGAAAACTCCAGCCTTCCCAGTAGGCAGTAGGAAATTCACCATTACCATTCCGCGGTGAGTAGGGGGCATGCTGAGACAGTTGTTTGCATTTTCTTGGCTTATTTTTGCTGTTACGAAGGTGGGATTTAAAGTGTTCAGCAACAGCTTTTGAGACCTACAATTTCTTCCTGTTACAGAACAGCACCTTGCAGACCTATTTTACTCTAAATTATAAAAACCAAAAATGTATTTATCATTCATCAAATGAATTCTATTAATTATTGCAATATAATTCATATATTCCGAAATTCTGAAATTTTCTAACCAAGTACATACCACAGTAAGCATTTTAGACACTAAAAATACTGATAATAAGAACAAAATCGTTTCATCTCTGGTTTACTTGTGGTTTACTTTGTTCTCTAACAAATTGTGAGGAAAAAAATATTTTTCCTACCACCTGTTTTGCTTTCAAGTAGTTTTTTAGAAAAAAATCTATTTTAAGTACCAGTAGAATTCATCCTATTATGACAGGAAAGCAAAATTGTTTTATTTATAAGATCTTCTAACAGCGTGAAGCTAACCCCGTGGTCTCTAAGACAGAAATTTTGTCAGCTGTAGACTTATGAAGAATCAGCAGAGAAAAATAAGTTTCTCAGATGGAACTGTTAGCCATGATATGAAAAATGTGTGTCCCCTACAGATGTTATAGTTATTTGTATGATAAATCCTGATCATCACTGTAGGAATTTTGCAGCCTTCTTTTAAGTTAATGCTCAAGCTCCAATTAATCTTCTTTTGACAATGTTTGTCTAATATTTCAGTGTTGAACAACATTTCCAGGGTTACATTTGCAATGAGCCTACTGGGTACTTTAAAAGCTGTATTTCTGACTTTGTACTTGCTTCAGAAAGACTTCTTTTAATTCTTCAATGCTTTGCAAATATTTCTCGGAAAGACAAGTATAATAAGCATTGATAAATGTTTATTAAGGGCACATCTAGACTTGCAAGTTAACTGGAATTAACACTGGGGTTAATCTAGAGCAAGCAATAGTTGTGGAACAACTCCCTGGGAAAAAAATATGCATTCTATAATAAAATTACCTCATTGTCACGTTCAACACTTGAACTGTTATGAGTAACATAAGATAAATGAGAACAAAGCATGTTTGTTCCAGTTTGTGGGATCATTACTTTACTTAGGAAGGACAGTCTAGGGAATTCAAAATGAAATGAGGGATGTGAAAATACCTTAAGGTGTCTCCAAGAAACTTGAGGTTGCATAAATACAGACTCAGGTGCCAGCAGCCCTTTTTAAACCAACACTACATTGACACATTTCAAAGGTCTGTGTAATGCAGAACATGGGGCTACATAGGGCACTGCATCCCCCACACAAAAGAAGGGGTTTTTTATGAGGATGCCATTGCCAATTCACCTTGAGTGAACAGGATGCATTCACTCAGCAGGAGGTCTAGGATTATTGTCTGGGTTGGGAAAGTTATTACAAATGCTTTGGTAGGGGAAAAAAAAACAGGGATATTTTATTTGGCTGGTAGATGTTGAGTTGATACTGCCAGTATCTTCACTTCTTCTCTGCTCTTACATATTGAGAACGAAAGAGAAACTTGGAGTCCTTGTGCCATTTGACTGCCATGAACAGCTTCTTGGTGGAAGAAATGAGTGCTCTCCCTATAAGGAGAAGGCAGCTGTACCTCTCGCAATGATAAGGGGGTTTTCAGCCCTGGTGTTGCTTGGTTTTAACATCTACCCTTGGTTGTTCGCCAAAACCTGTTCTGAAAGACACAGCACTGATGAGACCGAGGCATTAGACCTTAGTAATTCTCAGTTCCAAGTACAGTGTTTGGGGCAAAGACTAAAATGGGACCAGGAGCCCAGGGCAGAAAGGCCTAGTGACGTGTACGGAGCAGGCCCACACCACAGCTGCAATAGTGTCAAACTTTTACCACTACCCTAGGAAAAGCCATGCCCCTGCCTTTGCTGCCAAGGGAGTGGCAGGCAGAATACTGTATCTAACAGGAGAACTGCTTCAAAAGAGAGTCAGAAAACTACTTGTGGCTTAAGCCACCAAACAAATCGAGAGCATTTTCCCTTCAACAGAAAAGCAGGCATGACATTCTGCTTCACACCCAAGTTTTGCTGACTTCACTGAAATAAAGGGGGTAATGGCAGAAAATGTGTGAAGCCAAACCCCATGCAATCCCTCTGTGTATTGTCAAGATCCAAAAATCAATCTTAGCACAGAGTTTATTCAAGAAATATTTAAAGCAAGTAACTTCAAACTCACAGACTAAAATCATAATTTGGCTATTTAAATGCTTCCTGCTGTAGATTTCACTCCCATGTAGTTCTAAAGATAAAATCTAGTGTGGAAAGAAAAAGCAACGTAATGCCTCACATTTCAAACCCAAATCATGCTGTAACTGGGATAAAAGGAAATGTGCTCTTCCATAAACACTTGATTAATATAGATTGTAAAATTCATAACATTATAAGCAATTATAATCACTGAATTAAGCAAACTATATAGATGATAACATTGGCCTAAAACCAAAATTGCCATAATAATATCAGGTTTCCTGTTTAAAGCAGACATTTTCCTCGTAACAAAAAACCTGTATTTTGAATTACCTTTCCAGGCAATAGACCTAGCTTCAGGACAATAGCCTATTCTTAATTGATTATTGTTTAACTTTAAGGAACACCTAGGAATAGTTAACGAAATAAGTAACAGTCTGGTATTAGGATATCTTTTCTCCAGCTGCTCCCCTGTTTGCTGTCCTGTGTTTTTTGTCTTGTTAGATACACATTAACCTGTTAGACTGACCTTCATTTCCTTCCCAATCCCTACAACACATTACAATTCTTTAAAAACTCATCTTGGGAAACGCTGCCTTTTGGTGATCCTCCTCAGCTGAGCTCTACAGACTGGTCTGGCACGCACTTTGTACCTGATCTGTCATGAATATTTGATGACAAATCATGTGTTACCTGACAGATAGGCTGCACTGACTTCAAATTCCCATGAAATGTTTTTGTCCACCAGGAAGAAAAACACTCTCCTCTATTGCAGTGATCATTTTCAAACTTCGATCCTCCATTTTCTTTAGTCTATATTATCATTTATTTGTATTATAATTTTTCTGGATCAATTAAAGCCTGTTGCAAGATACATCTTCCCAATCATCTTTTGGGAAAATGTAAAGAGACCGGAACTAATGAAAGGAATGAAAGCAGACGTTTCACAGTAACAATGCTGTTCTCAGAGGGTGAGAAATGAGGATCCTTTTTAAGGTTGACCTACCCCAGTTTGTTTAAAACTAAACTGAACTTGAACTGATAAACTACTCTTTTGAGATTAACCTGAATCGTGTACGTTCAGTAAAACACAGTAAATGTAAACATACCTGAATTGGAGTCAAACTTTGTTTCTGACCTGAAAAAGAAAATAAGAAGATTGTAAGTTACAAGACCTGCTTTATGCCATAAAAGCCATTTGTTAGACTGATGGATCCAGCAAATACCATCTTTAACCAGACTCTGTACATTAACATTTAATGCATTCAAAGGCATTTGAACACGAATAATAACCATTATCTTTATATTTGACTGTTTTCTATGCTGTAGAGTTACAAAGAAGATATTTTAAAAGACAAATCACAAAATGAAGAAAAGAAAATATAAATTTAAACCAGGACTAAATTATATACTGTGGTGAATCATATCATACAGTTGTTTGTATGAATTATATAGTTTTTCATTCATTTTCATTTTTGAAAAGTCATTAAGAGGATTTAATTCATTCATGAATGTTTCCAATCTATTTTTGAAGCAGATACCGTTTCATTGATGTCATATGTATTGTATCCAGTGATCTGTACTTAATTGTGCAACATCCTAGGAGGTTTTTGTTAGTGTGTGTCTTCAATTTACTCTTTCTGCACATAGGAGTAAGTGGTTTGATTTTCTTAAATGTGGAAAGTAGGGGGTGGGAGAGAGGAAGGGAGCCAGACCTAAATTTTAACTTGTTATAAAGTCTTTGCAAAAAGACAATGATGTGTGCATTATGCGTCATTAGCTTTGGTCGTGCACTGCAGATTTTTCTCTCCCTAACAAGTAGTGTTTTCTTCTAAGGGCGTAGCACTTAGCAAATGAACCCTATAACCTGTATATTTAATAAAAGGAAGAAAAAATTAGCCCTTGTGGGAACATCATGTTTCAGATATCGGTTAATAATACTTGTAAATGTAGAAGCCTTTGAAGGTTTCAATTCAACTGTGGGAAAACTTAAGTTAGGTAATTACTCAAGATGCTGCTGATATGCTGTCAAGCAGAATTAACCCTATGACTAGGGCTATCTACACAATCTGCTACAAGACAGCATTGTCTATACTGAGCTCTCAAACCAATTAACAGCCATGTTCCAATCAGATTTATATCACCCACTAACAATCAGTTGTACGCATGGTCATGGCTGTCACAGCAGGACACAAGGTCTGACCAGCAGGAGATCTGTTAAAGCATGTTACATTGGCAGCAAAATGCATTTCCCCAGAAATTCTAAGGAGGAAGTACAATGTTGGATCCTTTTACATTGCATCAAGGAAAGGATGTATTTTGGGACGTTATAATCCTTCTTTTATCAGAAACAAATGGGTGAAGCTCAAAAACTAATTGCAGATTTATTTTCGACTTTTATTTTATAAGTTTGTACATGCCATTACATGGAGATGTCTTTTACATGCACTCTATATTTTTATATAACCCACATGCTAATTGTATACCAAATATCTATGCTACAGCAAATAAATATAAAATCAATCATAATTTTAAAAATTAACAGGTTCACATTATTAAAGTCATCAGAAAGGAAACATCTCTCTTCTCCCATCCTGCTCATTCTGCACCTTCCTCCAGTGCTCACAATATTTTGTCTTAAATATAACTCTCGGGAGATGAAAAGGTGAACCGAAAAAGACGTATCTTCATAATTAATATTTTTAAAGTACCAGCAAAAGCACTGAACAAAGAAAGCATGTTGCTAACATGCCTTCACAAATATCAGCACCAGTAACTGCCCAGGGCACCAACCCATGCTCAGTTTGGCAGTATAATTCAATTAGTATTTACAGCAGCAGGATGAAGTCCCCACCCTGTGAAATGTGGTAACCTGGGGGAAATTCCACTGAATTACAATTAAAGCCACTTAGTCAGTGTTTTATTTATAGTATTCTCCTCAAGCTGCTGTATACCTGCCTACACTGTTCTCTCTTGCTCATCACTATCAGCAACACCTCACTACCTACATAGTCAGTCACAATGTACAAATCTAGCCCTCAGCATCTGTTTATCTTCACGATCAACTTCTCATTGCCTAAATTCTAGATACTCCCTGTTAGTTGGTCAAACAGAGCTCTTGATTTTCAGCCTGAATGGCTTGTTACGGACATAAGCACTGCAACTTGTGGCTTCAACAAACTGGCCCAGGGGCCAAGGTGGCAGAGCACGCAATGGGGAGGAGGGTCACAAGGGTTACTGGGCACTGTAATGAGTACCAAAGCTCCAAACAGTCATAAATTACTGGACAACACATCGGAAAACTGATATGGGGGTGATAAATGAATCGAACTTTGTCTGGCAACAGCAGAATAGCTATGAAAGAAAACATAACATGGGAGGTAGTACTAGGAGCCATCATGAGCAGGAGGGTCACCTATGTTATGGTCACCATTTCCCCTCGGGAAAACGATGTAAAATTTAGGACACAATATTACAGAAAGTGTTAGAAATCTTAGTAAGGCAAAGAAAAAAGTGGAGGAAAATAATGAAACATCTTTGGCATTGTAAATAAGCACAAGTGGCAGATGTGAGAGGAGCACTCTTCAAGAACACAAAGTCACCTTGGCAACTTGAAGGAATGACAAAGCTTACAGCAATTTTAATGGAAGCAGCATTTTTCCCTTCTTCCAGGATTCTTATCTGCTTCTCAATAGCGTGTTAGACAAAAGTGTCAGAAACTAATTGCACATCGGTGTTAAAAATGCTCAACTAAAATATGGTCACTAAATAGGATAAAATTAAATACTGAAAGTACACTCCAAAGGGGCGTCCTGCTACACATAAAAATATTCTCTCTGACTCCTTTATACTTTTAAAGTATACATTACATATACATTTTTTATACATTAACAAGAAGGAAAAAACTCTTCAATACATTGCTTGTTATCATAGTACATACTCTGATATCCAACTTACACATCCTACCAGACAAGATGCACCTTACAGAGCCAGGTCCTGACTGTACAAATTGTCTTTTATAATTTATCACATGAAGAGGGAAACACCCCCACACCACGCCCCACCCTCCCACCTCCAAATGAATAGATAATAGCTTTCTGCATATTTTTGCTACTTCTGTCTCCTATATAGGAGTATTCTTAAAGCCAGGTAATCATTCATAAATATCTTTGGAAAGGAGTCTACATGCATAAAGGGAGCAAGAGGGTATTTATAAAGTGCCTTTCGTTTCCGGCTTTGATATGGCACAAATACACACAACACATGGCAATACAAATGTCACGTAGGCTCAGCTACCAACACACCATATGCTAGGAAATACTGAGCTACTGGAAAGATTTAGCTAAGCACAAGCTGCTGCAATACTTGTAAAGATCCCAGGAATAATGAAGTCAAGCACAAACAATAGAATATATGATCATTTTAGCTGTACTGTGAAGAGGTAGAGGGTTTCAACCTGTTTCTTTTGAAAGACATCATATACCAGATCTTCAGACTGCCAAGTACTAAGAAAGAGAGAGTAACGGAGTAATGATAATCATCATGTGCTCCTATAGTTGGAATTTTAAACTACTGCCTTCATAAGTATGACTAAACTGGAGTTGTTCAGTGCCAACAGACACACTACAGATGAAGTTAGCACAGATCTGCTACTTGCCAGGGAAGCAGGCCTTTGTCATAGAGAGAGGAAAGAGGACTTACTGGAGAACCTCTGCTGTTATGTTACAACTGCCTTTCCTTTTACCTTTCATGATGAAGTATTTAACAGGTTTGTGTAGGTTTTGTTGAGGGAACTTGGGGCACAGCCTTTGGAAGCCCCACAACTCTCTCAGAAAGTACTCTGCAGTTCTGATCCTTGCATTTTAACATGGAAAAAGTCATCTATTATTCATGCTTTATTAGGCTTTTGCATTAGCAATTTATACAAGGCTGTGCTTCAAGGGTGCTAAACAGAACATTGGTAGGGGCAGACATTCAATATACTACGTCTCTCTGAAAAGGACTTTGTAAAGATCTGTTAAAGTTATAAAGATGATGCATCTTCTGTATAACTTCATTTTCAAAGAATTTTATTCCATATTGGCATGGGCAGTTTGCTGAAGAGATGATGGTCTAGCAGGCTCCTGATGCAGTCCAAGCCAACCCATGTCCTGGTCCAGGTGACTGAGCAGAACCCAATCAATCCTCTTTCTTTCCTTTGCCTCCCAGTGGTACAGAAAATACCTAAGTGATGGTGAAGAGTAGTCTCTGGGTGAGTTCTGTCCAGAGAGACATTCTGTATTTAATGTGAGAGCTATAAACAGATAAACACAGAATATGTACTTTCTGTAGTCATAATCCATAGCAATCCACCCTACCTGATTTTTACTTGAGGTACATACATACACATAGTAAAGCATGAAGTAGGTTAAAACCAGCTGAAAATTACTTCTTCCAAGCCAAGTGACTGATAAACAGTCAATACAAAGCAGTGTAAATTTCAAAGAAGGGAAAAAAAAATATCAGACTTAAAAGTTTACAAAGAATACGTTGTACTTTTACACTGAAAACAGCAATGAAATTCATACTAGAATCAGTATCTGTATGAGGATGGTAGAATCAGAATCTATACAAGGATCATCTCCTGTACTGAGCACTGGTGAGGCTGCATTTCCTGTTCAGTTTTGGGCCCCTCAAAAGAAGGACATTGAGGTGCTGGAGTGTGTCCAGAGAAGGATAAGGATGCTGGTGAAGGATCTGGAGCACAAAAATGATGCTCAGGGAAGACCCTATCACTCTCTACAACTACCTGAAAGAAGGGTGCAGCCAGGTGGGAGTTGAGCTCTTCTCCCAAGTAACAAGCAACAGAATGAGTGGAAACGGCTTCTACCAGAGGAGGTTTCGACTGGACATTAGTAAAATTTCTTCATGGAAAGCATTGTCAAGCACTGGAACAGACCTCCCAGGGAAGTGTTTGGGTCATGATGCCAGAAAGTATTTAAAAGGTGTGTAGATGTGGCACTTGGAAACATGGTTTAGTGGTGGGCTTGGCAGTGCTGGGTGAACAGTTGGACCCAATGATCTTAAAAGTCTTTTCCAACCTAGACAATTTGTTGATTCCTATACTGGTGAGAACCACCTTACTTCAAACAGATGTTATTAAGTAGAAGCTGCTGGGTTTGACTATCTTTTAAGGAGACTAAGAGAGTGAAGACAGATGAAGTTGCTCCAATAGTTCCCTTGGATCTTACTAGTGAAACACAGATCAACAAAAATCAAATGAAAATATAATGTGGATAAGGCTCTTGCTATGTCTGCTAGTACATCTTCTGAAGAATGAAGAGTGTTGGCCAACACCATTACCAAGAATTCCTTCCAGGAAGCAATAAAGGCAGCAGTGGGTATTTTATGAAGACTTGCTAATTTAGTCTTTGGTCATAAAAATTGAAAACTGACAAAAGAAAATTCTTCTCTTAAAGAAAATCATTCTCCCAGTCTTCCCAGATCCCATCTATACCATAACTTTCTCACCGTCCTGCATATGGTAAAGGACATGACTGTGGTTTATGAAATATGGAATAGATTCTCTCCTATGGCAGTACCATGAGTCGTGGATTTCACTCAGGTCCATTTTAACCTCCTGTTTCCATGGCAGTGGACAGAATGGTATTTTTGCATAATGTATAAGAAAATGTTGTAAGAAAATAATTTGCACAACCTTACAAATACATTTGGCCCTTAGAAAACATTGAGGATTTTGGTGGCATAGATCGCTCTTTGTGAACTGATAGAGAAAAACACAACCTTGCTGTGGAGACCATCCAGCCATGATAAACATGACTAAAAAAAAATTAACACAAGCGGATATGATTGATAAGTATAAGGGCTTTTTCTCTGGCTTATTAGTTTTCTATCATATCCAAGTTCTGCATTGAGACATGCTCGAGCCACACCAGGTGAGGTCCAGTGAAGAGATAGCCATGAAAAAACGCCCAAGGAGAGGTGGGGGCAGCAGAGTTCCTTCTTTTAGCTTAAGCCTACAGATAGGTTGGAGTAAATGTAACACAAAACTGCATAAGGACTGCCTTGTATAAAAGGAGGGTCTTGAGATTAGTTTATTGGCTCTCTCATTTATTACTTTCTTTAGGCAGCTGTACTGGGAGGTAGGAGACTGCCTGGCGTGAAAGTTCAGAGATGGAATAATAAGATTCAATAGCATGATTATGTATTTTATGTGTGAGGCACCTTTGATTGTGGAAAAAGTTAAAGCATGTCCTCCATAAAGCTTGGGAAGTTTCTCATAACACTAGCACAAATAGGTAGATGAAGAGATGTGACATTCCTAATTGTTTCTTTTATCTTCCATGTGATAGAGTCAAAGTTCTATTTTAAAGACTTACCAAAAACAGGTCTTTCATCTGGAGTGTAAAATTCATGTGTTCCCTGACCTCATGTGTCACATAGTAATGAAACAACATAAATTAGAAATGTTAAAAGTTGAAGTTTGTTAATATTACTGCTGAAGCTCCAGTCTCTTTCCTAGTTAAACTGACAGGTCCATAGTTCAAATATATATACTTACAGATTACAACAACATAAGGACAAAAAAATTAATGGACATCATTGAGAAACAAATGTAAATACAAGTTGCAGATGACTATTTGGAAATTAGAAAAAAAAAACCCTCCCAAAAAAATCCCATGCCACCCCGAAAATTACTTGCATTTTAAATGGGGCAATAGACTTCCTTTGTATTGTACTCGCATCTTACTCCTAAGGAAATACTTCAGTGATTTGCATTCTATGGGGAAAATGTAGTAAAAAGCATATATTTTGCATTCTCTTATCTATATTTCCTTCTCACTTTTTTTTAGCTATCCAGGCTAAATCAGCAAGCACGATTCAGAAATCTATCTTCCCTGACTGAGGAAGACATCATATACTGATACTTTGAGGTCAATAAACAAAAGAAGATGGACTCCTACTGGCTTCTGCATTTTTTCCCACTGTTGCCAGCCACTTCAAGAAATACTGGCTGAATCAGATGTAGGCCAGAAGTAGCAAGAGCTCACAAGGCAACACGAAGACTTTGGGGAGACTGAGTTAAGGCCAGTCTAATCTCGGGACACAACAGGTCAGGTGCTTTCTTCGAGTGCCCACTGGCCTGGGAATGATTAAAATAAAAAAATAACTTCCGTCTTTCCCTCTCTCCTCCTATAAAATCCACAGCAGTCTCAAAGAGAGTCTGAAAACAGAGACATTTCCATATAGCTCATTTTACAAACAGAAATCCAACTCATTAACTCAAGACTATGCCAGAGCATACTGTGCATTTGGGATTATCACAGATAAGTCTCATATTGCAGTTTTTTCCCATCGTAAAATTATTTTGAAGGCAACTGGAAACTAGTTCACTTTCATTTATGTATAGTACTGCTGTCCAAAACTCACCCCGCAAAAACCCCTACCTTTCTCCATCAGATGATAGAAAGGAAGCCAGTCTTGAAGGTAGAAGGTGAAATCCTGACTCTATTTTATTTATTTGCTAAATATGAATTTGCTTCAACAGAGCCAGGATCTCGCCTTGAAAGATTTTAGCTATAGTAAGCAGTGGAATGTCTAAGCAGCAGAGTAGAAAAATGGGTTATGAAGACTCTGAATCCTCAATTTGCACCCTCAAGCCAAGGACCATAGAAACACATGACATGAGACTACTGTCTTGATGATGTCTGTAACCATCAGATTTTCAACCCAAAAGATTCACATTATTGCCAGTTTCTGCAGGTAATCCTTCTAACAGAAGAATCAAACATTACAGAAATGAGGTGCTTCTTTCATTTTACAGACAGTCTCTTGTGGACAACTATCACTACCACATCTGGTGGTTCTAGATCTACACCAATTGTATTTTCCTTTCACCTATTACTGGCACAGTTTCCTATACTATTAGTGATATCCTGACCATCCTGCTTCATGCTCTTGTAAAGGTACCTCTTCAAGTGAGAGGGACTGAGTAAGGGGGAACTGAGGGGGAAAAAAAGAAAAAAATTAAAATTTTTTCATCAGAATGAACACAAGCCACCAGAAAAAGCACATAAACAATAACTGAATCTGTGCAGAACAATTCAGCGATCAAAGGAATTCAATCAGCACTGCTTCTTGCATCAAATTTAGAGCCATAATTTCCACAGTACTTCTAAAGAGTATCTTTAAACCAGCTCTCCATATGTGCTAATTGGGATGAATGGAAATTCAGTAAGTAATGCAATTTTCCTCGGTTTTGTTTTCTTAACTGCTTGAATTCTAACAAAAAAAGCATCTATCCATCATCAGCTAAAATGCTGTATGTAAAATTCAGCATTGCCACCTGGTATTCCTTAAAGCTACCTGTAAGTAATTCTGACAGTCAAACCTCAGTATCTGTTGACACAGTGGAAGACTGTTACAATTACTTGGCATAGCTGCATATAGAAAAAAAAATTAATTACAAATTTCTTTCCTGTCATATTTCCTCTTTTACCTGAATGTTATCTTTTATCCTAGTTTTTTTAATATTTATTATAAGGCTACACTTATATACACTTATAATTTCACTACAGCATTATTTACATTGCTTCTCTTGTATTCCTTAAAAGGTTGAATGACTTCACCATTCTGTGATTCTATGCAATGACTTTATACAATTATAAATGAAATATATACAAGATTACACACAACCTAAGAGACAGAAATCTCAGAACTACATTTAGCATACTCACTTGAATAAAGGAGTTCCACAAACAACACATTTGTATATTCCTTGAGCTTTATGGTGTGTGTACTCCCCCTCAAAGGCACTGGGAAAACAACAACACTACATTTTAAAATTAAATAAAGGAATTTGGGGTTTTTTTAATTATTAAAATAGCTGAGTCTTTAGAAAAGTGTTTTAGAAGAACCCCACGATTTCTAAGTTGGCAGTTGTTTTATATTAAAGGTAGCAAATAAAGCAGGCACAGGAAAAGGGGAATGTCCTTATTAGTGTGCCTCAGATGTTACGCATCATGCAAAAGGAAGCAAATTGTCCCACAGTTCAAAGACTGGAACAACAGCAAAACCAAAAAGGGACAAAACAGGAGTCTTCCCCTGTCTGGCAAGTGAAATGTCAAATTTTTGTGAACATGGATTGTTTGGCACGTAGCTCAACCTGCGGCACCTCGCTGTGTCCATGTCTGGGCCGTGTGCAGGGCCCGGCAGCTGCAGTGGAGCGAGGTGTGAGGCCGCCCTGGCGCTGCAGAACCGTGCCACTGGGTCAGGCCAACACCGGCTGCCCCGGCGGCAGAGACATTGTAGCTGAAAATGAAATAATTGGTCCAGGATTTCAAGCTGTGCATGCCTTATATTTTCAGTTGAAAAGCAATATTCCAGCTTTAAGGGAATATTTTTCTAAGTTAACAATCTAAAAGGCTAGGAGGTCATTCACCTAATACGAATCAGCTGCGCTAGCCCAACAAAAAGCCTATGTGCTCAGCAGCTTGTTTTTATTATCCTTTCACCCTTTTTATGAGGTCCAATTTTTTTATAAACAGGATTTTTAAGAATGACCTAATCTCCGATTGTTTGTGTGCATTAAATCACGTTGTTGGTCCCGTACACAAGAGCATGGAGGGCTGGGGGAAAGGCAAGATAGGCCTCCCAGCAAAGGCCACCGTCCCCATGCCCCGCCAGGGCAGTGGCAGGACAGAGAGGGCTGGGGCGGAGAGGAGGACTGTCCCCACCAGCCTCTCTGGCACATTCAGCCACCAAATTCAGCAGTGTCAGGAAAAGGTTTGCCTATTAATCAGGACCCCACGTGCAGCAGGGAGCCCTTTCAGCTCATGAATGAAAACAAGCAGTTACATCATTAGTACGTTTAGAGCAGAGGTAAAGCCATGGCCTTATGCCAAGCTCAGTGGTATAAATTAGACAACAAAAAATGGCTGGGCCTTGGCAAGTTACCTTTGGCTGGAATCAGCTGAGAAAGAGACTTTATTCACTAAAAACAATCTTGGAAGCCAGTTCTTTTTTTTTCCCCTCCAGGACTTGAGGCTGGGTTCCAGCGACTAAAGCCATGTGAGGGCAGTTATTGAAAATTTTTGACATTCCAACCACAAATGAGCCAATAAATACCTTCTCCACATGTGCTTCAAAAAGAAATTGGAGTGGGGTGGAAAAGAACTAAATTATGCTACCTTCTCTCTGCAGCCAAAATGTCTATACTTACAATGGCCACCTTCAAAACTCCAGCCTCCTGGCACGGGGCCATTTCCCTCGTGGTTCTGCTTACTGCGATGTCTTCCAAAAAAAGTGTACCTAAACCACTATTACTTCCACACGTTTTGTAGTAAACTAAAAGCAGACTCTAAATATGAGCCTGGTGACTTTATAAGACATGCAGTGTTCATTAAAAGAAAAAGTCACACAAGACCCTTGGCCCTGGCCTCCCTGTTGCAGATGCTTGTCTTTGCAGTACTGTTAATTCGTAGGGGTTAGTAAACAAGTGCAGAAATCCTGGAAGAAAAAAAAAAACAACCAACAGAACTTGGTAGGGAAGGTGAGGAAACAGCAGTAAGAGGAGGGTGAAAAGAAAGACGTCTGTGTTTTTAGATCTGAGTTTCCTGCATCCTGCCTTACCTTTCAGTCCCCTTCTCCTGAGTGACATGGTACTGCAGGGGTGTCAGCCGCTTCCTCAGCTCCTCCTGGGAAAAGACCACCTTACAATCCTTCTTATCCCTACATGACCCTGCGAAAGGAGAGGATATGGAAGAAAAAACCTTTTTAGCTTAAATCCTGAATAATTGCTTTGGCAGACAGCCACAGTATAGCTTCTGCATTCACTTGTCAATGACCAGACTGGTCCCTAATGCACAAAGAATGGCTCAGCTGAACTGCAGCTGATTATTTCTTCAAATATAAGTATAGAAAAGAATTTTTATAGGGAGCCAGGTGATTCCACTGCAGCAGTGACAATTTGCTATAGCCAAAGCTCTTTGGTGTGTTAATACAGTAAATTGTTGCGCACACAATCATTCACAAGAAAGTACCATTTTTCAACCATTAAAAAAAAATCTGCAAAAATCTCAACTACAGCTGAAACATTCTTTACAAGACATCTATATTGGAGACTTACGGCTAATGGGCATATGATGTTTAGCCACAACATCTGACAATTTCAGTACCCTTTAGAGTACCTGAAAAACAATTCTAACCCTCAGAACTACAGTAAGATTGATTCAACTTGTAGTTGCATTCTCATCCTTTATAACAGTAGCCTTTTTCTTTTTTCACTGTTGAAGCACTAGAATAGGAGTCCTAAGGAATAAATAATTTCTGTATGCACAAAGCTGTACAAGGTTCAACAATAAACTTGCTGTAAAAATTGTTACAAAGGAGGGTTGCTGTTGAAATTATCCTCTTCTGAAAATCTAAACACTTTGCTTTGTTCACACAGAAAATCCAACGAGTACATAAGGATTACTGTAAAAAATCAACATTTGTCTAGTGCAAAAATTCTCACTGGGAAAGCAAAAAATAACAATAAGGTTATTTTTGGGAATGAAAATTCCCAAAGTAGTAACAGAAATTGCAAAATATTCATACAACTTTGATAATCATTGGCAAAAATTAGCTGACAAAATACGGCAGGGAAAAAGCACTCTAATTATGACTATAATTAAAATATGATACAATAAGAAATAAACACTCCTGACAAAAATATTTTTTGCTAGTAATCTATATACACTCATAAAAAGACCAATTGTGTTCCCAAAGTAGAGGCAACAGAGCTACCCATCTGTATGTCATTTAGTACAGGAGAGGCAATGGCAGGTTTAAATTACATGGTATTGGATTGCAATTTCCTAACATTGGATGCTTTTCTGCTTTTTTACCTTGAGTCATTACTAAGGAGCGTTCATAAAAAGTAGCTTAGAGCACAGATGCTTGCAAATCATTTAAGAAAAGATATTTCTTTCTTCCTCCCCCTCTTCTTTTCTCAATTTTTTAATGTGTGGGGGTGGGTGAGAGAGAAAAAGAATAATGCTATTGGTCACTACCAACTAACCCTAGGAAGTATTTTCAGGAAGAAAAAAGTAAAATTGAAAACATCTGATTGAAGTAAATAGTGCAAACATAAAAAGCTTTACTAGTGAAAAAAAAGTATTGAAAAGCGACTTTATTTCATAGATTAGAAATTACTTTTGATCTAAACATTCTTAGAAACAGATTGTTTTCCACTCTGACCCATCTCATTAGCTGTGCTGCAGAGCCTTCGTTTTAATGGCAAGCTTTGAAAGAGCACTGCTGTATGCCTTTGTTAGCTTCAATCTTATTTGGGAGAGGGATAAAGATTTCATTCCAGGTCTTTTTGTTTGTCTTTCAAGAACCACTAAAGCAGTATTCACACAAATTTTGCAGGAATGTGCCCTGTGCCATAGCTTACAAATTATTTGGTTTTGGTGCACTCAAAGGTCACCTTCCAAATTAGCAAAATTTTCCTACATCCTGGCTTTTCAACCTTAAATGTAAATATTGTTTCCTAACTGTAAGTGAGGTTTGTTCTTTATAACATTTGGTTGCTTATTTAAAGATGTCAAACTTTGGAGGTTTTTATTCTCCAAACGTGCAGGACTCTAGGACTAATAAGTCTTTCAAAGTATAGCTAACATGGAAAGGAAGCATATGCATTATATAAATAGCTATTGTTATCTTGCATTACGCAGCTCAGAAAGAAATTATTTGAAAGACAGTCTTTTCTCTATAATGTCAGTTTTTAAAAGTAGCCTAGAGAGCAACAAAAAATCTTACAAACCAATATCTCTTCACTTCTTAAAATATCTCCCCATAATTAAAAAAATAAATTCTATTTGCTACCTAACTGCTGCTGCAAAAAAGGCAAAGTAAGCATAACTTCACTTTGGAAAAAAGAGAAAATACTAAGTGTTTTAAAATATGGTCAGTATGCCCACTTTCCTTAAATAATTTTCATCTGTTTTACAAATTCAATGTTCTCCAATCTATAGGTTCACTATATGCATAAGAAAATTTCTAGATGCCACATGATCCACAACAAGGATCAGAAGTAGGAAGCATGTTTAAAAAAGATCTTTCGCATGCCTTGTTTAAATAATTAACCATATGTTTTATAATACAAACATTTATGTCTGCAGGGGAATTTTGGCAAACTGCACTGGGATAAAATTGCAACTGACCCCAATAAAGGATTCTTCAAGTTTGTAATGTGAGTATTGATCAACAAAAAGTTGTACTTCAATTGTAAAGGAAATCTCTTGCTCCAGCCCTCAGCATTCAAGAGTGGCCCTAGTCACTTAATTGTACTTATTATTTAACTGCTGGCAACAGATAGCTCAGTAAATGGATCACGCTATTTCCTTGTTGCCATAGAGGCAAAGAGGTAAAGCAAGACTCGTCTCTGACTGCAGAGGATATAAGGGTATGTTATCTGAAACGGGGCGAGCCTACAAGCTTCTATAAAAATGCAATGAATCCTAGAAACTACTGGATGAGATTCTAGGAATACATTCCTTCAGTTAGGAAAAAAATTACCTGCAAGAGGGACAAAAGTGCACAATTTTCTGTAAAAGAGTGTCTGCTTCTGGTTTTGCAACTGCTACATTATGACATAAGATGACTGTCACATTCAAGCTAACTGTTTGTATCTTGGGAGGGGACAACAGAAATCTACACCAAGATATGCCCAATATGAGAAAAACTGTCACTAGTAATGGAGCTGTTATCAAGCTCATTATTAAACCAGAGAATAAATGGGCAGGCTGACCACCTTCCTCAGTCTGGTTCTCCATAGATGGGATGAGGTTTGGGCTGTGGAAAGAGTCCATACAGGCAACAAAATCCTTCAGCAGCTCAGCCGTAAAGGCAGGCTCACAGTTCACTGGCAAATCATACAATTTGAGGCAAACAAGAGAAAAGGACATCAGCACTACAAACAGCATTATATCAGTGTGGTTACTGATTAAAGGTGAGGCTAAATTAAATGCAGTACAAGAATAAGAGAGCCTGGATTCATAGGATCTATATTAGCACTCTTGTTCTTTGGTGGTGATGTTCTCAGCAATGACTTTTGGAAAAGCCCAGGACAGCTATGTTGTGAACTCCAGTTAGATGCATATGTTAAATGGTGAGCACTGGCCTGCAAAGGCAGACAAAATCCCCTTTACATTCCCCTGCAGGATCGAAGGGCAGATTAAACCTCTCTAATCAGCACGTCATGGCGCCTTCTTTGGGGTTGGCACTCCTACGAAGAGCAGTGTACAGGCAGCTGTCACCAACAGGCACTTGCCTTCAGCCCTCTGGCAACAGCTACAGCAGTGCTAAAGGCACCTACGATCCTGGAGCAGGATGTAGGCTTTGTGAGGAAAAGACCAGCCTCACAAATCTTACTGCATTAACTACCACATGCACCACCACCCCCACCCCCCCCNGGGAGTGAAGGAACCCCACCCCCCACCCCCCCAAAAAAAAAAAAAAAAAAAGAAAGAAAAAATTTTTTTAAAAGCTGAGGATGGTGAAACAAACATCAACATAAACCCTTCTTGGAGCCTTCACAGTATTCTTGCGTTTAGGAATGTTTCTTTATTCTGAAAAGCAAGACAGTGCATGCTGCCATTTACTATTGACCAGAGTTCAGCTCTGAAGTCTGCTGTACAAATTAAGTGAACAGAAAGTGTTTTCTGGGTGTTGACCTGATAATGAAGACATTAAGCATCTCACCTCACATTTAAGTTCCAACTGACCTTTTCAAACTTGCGGTTCATAACATTCCTTCCCTATAAGCAATCACAAAAAACCAGCAACAAGATATGTTCAAACAGACGGACACAAGTTCACAGATCATTACTCCTCACCACTCAGCCCCTCACCTGTTCCAACATACCAGAGGGTGGTGATTAGTGTCTGACATGCCCTGAAATATGGTGGCATTTTGCCTTATAGCTTTCCTATATCAAACAGTCTTTTGAACCATTCTAACAATTTTGTCTTATGTTTTGTTGCTTCCTATCACTAAAATTAACTCAATATTTCAACTTCATGGAAGACACAGTATACATTTTCCTTCTTCTACCTATGCTTATGTTCCACTAGCATTAATGGACATTACAGTCATGCACTGAGTACATACCACTTAGACTTCCTGAACTAAATACAGCAAGATCAAATGTTCCAGCAGAGCACAGCCATTTAATAAATCGGGCTAGTTTTCAGTACTACTTCTTTTAATATAACCAAGCAGTTTTTTAGAGGCCTTCCAGTACATTCTATTTTTCATATCCCACCCCAGCTCCCATCCTGCAATGTGACATGTGTAGGCAGACCACTGAAAATACGCATAGCTACTTAAGGGTCTGTGAATGTACATCAGAGTACAGGATCTGGCTCTAAGTATGCATCTCTCTGCTTCCCAAGTCTGTCCCTTCATGAGTGAGTCAGACCTTGGTAGATCAATGGTAAATTACCTCAAACTGATATTAAGCAAAATTCCACTAAGTTAAAAAATATTTGCATACATTTCTTTTAATAAATATCCTTACATATGCTATTGCTAACACTTAGTATTATGAAAAGTGGAATCTCTCATTTCTTATTCAGATTTCATTTACACAGTTTATGCCTCTTGTTGCCAGTTTTGCCTCACTGTCATATTAAGAAAAGGCAAGCTCACAACTATGTCTCACATATTTTAATTTCTGTTTAATTTGTTCTCTGCAGCCTCTAGCCTTCAGCACTGGGAGAATGCTGCAGGGTTTTCTCACTGCAAACAAGCCAGGAACTGCTATCTAAGTTTAAAAAAGAACAACTCTGGAGAATGGTTACGTTGCAAACAGTCCTATTGGCTTGTATTTGGAAAATACAGTTTTATAAAACCTGTATTCAACATGATAGTTCTTTTTATAATCCCCTCACGGGCCATTTCAAATTACCTTAGCCTGCTGGTAACTAGGATAGAAGTTGCAAAAGAAACTGAAACTTCAGTTTCAGGACTCCCTCCGAAATGTTGGGAGGTCAGGTTTAAGTAAAATTCAAACTTCATCATTAAAAAAAACCCTGTAAATGTTTTACACATTGAAAAACAGATCTGTGGCTCCTTTGCTTTCTTGCTGTAGGTAGCTAACTCCCACCTGCTGTTGAAATACCATTTGCAGTTCCATGCAAGCATTAGGAGTAATGGAGCAAAGACCATTTCCACTATATTGTGCATTGAAAATCCAAAAGCCAGGTACCAGGACAGCAGTTTGAATTTTGGGTCAAATTCCAGGTTTTATCTTAAAAGAACACCACCCAGAAACTAACTGTCTTTTAAAAAAATTATTTACTTAACACCCAGGAGGGTCAGATGGCCACAAGGGAAGGGCAAGTCCCTTCTCTGCAAATTCGCAAACTTCCCATACAATCAAGTAACAGAGCTGTCACATTTATTTTTTCCACCTGGTCATCAGCACAGCTCTTGTTTAATAAAAACACATATATTTCGAATCACCATCAGAAATTTCACATGTAAGACAGCAAATTTCTCAAGCACAAAAAAAAAAAAATCGCCAAACTGCCAGCTAATGCATCTCTATGCACTTGTTTTCTCTTCACAGAAAGTGGTACTGGGACCCCAGCAGGCCCATATAGGCAGCATCTGTTGTTTCCACAGGTCTGCAAACCTGCTTGCAGCAAGTTACACAGCTAAAGCAGCCATGCAAGCCAAAGAGACATTTCTTGGAAAAGAAATCTGAAGCTGCCTCTTCTCCCTGTCAATGTAAAAAACATTTAACAAAAGACTAAAGTGTTTTGCGTAGTGGGAAAGGGGGAAAGAAAATCAGCTCCTTTTGCCCTCTCCAAGCATGTCTACTTTACTTCCATATCTGAACATCACTGAAATAAATGTCACTACTAGACACAATCTTGGTCTCACAACCTTTCCAAATTATAACAACTGAGAGGAATCCACCACCACCCTGCTCTAGCTGGTGGAGATGAAGGCAGCTTCCTCTGGAGCTTTTTGAGCTGCCATCTTCACTAGTATTGCTGAAACAACAGCATGTGGCTGCTCAGCAGAGGTTGGTGAATAGAAGAACCTTCAGTTAAGTGGAGCAAGAGCTCATTATGTATAGACTGCCACATTTGTTATCGTTTCTGCTAAGATGGCCAAAGACAGAGTGCACAGGGCAGCTGACCTATTTGCCTTACTCTTGGATGCAAACCAGGCAAGACAAGATCAAGATCTATTGGTACAGCAATGAAGGAGGAATAATTATAATGATGGATTTCTCTTACTCTCCCCCCTAACAGATAAAGAGACTTTTGTTTTGCTGATGTTATCCTAGCACCTTTCACAGGCACGACATTTGTTTAAATTAAAAACAAGAAAGACAGAGACACTGGAGCACTCTTTATCAGGTCAGTAGATTTCTGACAGAATCAATAAAAGAGTGCCCAACATATGAAAAGGCATTTTATTAACAGTGGGATTTAGATGAATTTAGTAAGAGTGCTTTATGCTACCTTTTGCATTTAAAATATTTCAGTAAGTCATCAAAATAAGTTTATTCACACATCTTTAATAAAGGTTTAACCCTGCAGCAGAAACAATTAAAAAGTCAGCATTTTCCAGCTTATTTTGGCATTCAGGCTGTTGCTAAATCCTCCTGCTGCTTCCTCCACAATAGTGATGTGTGGCCTGTGAAATGAGCCCTGGATCTCAAGACTCAAGGTGCCTCAATCTGTGCTTGGGATGGGGGTGGACGAAAGGAGAAGGCTGGGGGAAAGTCTTTCCTCTTCACCAATTCTCTATAACAGCTCACATCTAACCGCCTGCAAAACTTGGTCTGTCTCCAACTGTGGAGGGTAAGGAGTGCTTTTGCAAAAGCAGCGCCTGCCCTGTGGCCTTTCATCCCACTTCTCCAAGCACTGAGGGACATACCCAGCATGAAGGCAGAAACAGCTGGGACACTCTGCTCCAGTTCATGCTCTGCTACGACTACCACAGAAAACACAGTAACCCCCTCCCCTTTCAATCTGCTTCAGGATAAAAGGCAGAGGAACAGTCAAAAAGGTTTGTAACTGCCAACTTCATTCCCTAATGGGCCTTCTGTAATTCCTTGTGTTTCGTTAAAATTCAGCCATACCTTATGGGTCAAGAAGATGGGGTCAAGCCCTATAAAAGGGTTTTAAGAGGATTTGGTCAAGCCTTTCCTTGCTCTGCTCTCCAGGGGACTCCCTGACCTGGGCCAAAGCATTGATGAGGGAGTCCTTACCCACAGTGCACAAAGCTGCCAGCACCAGACCTGGGCTGTCAGCACCTCTCATCCCACAAGAACCTCTTCTCCTGGCAGAGCAGAGGACACCTTTGTACCCTAGCCACACATCCCTTCCCAACAGAGCTTCTTTTGAAGGAAATCACAAGCTGAGATACATATTTAGCTTGTAACTAAGAACAATTTCCCCTTCTTAGCATTCTCTGGGACACAACTCTTTCTATTCATTTACCCCCAGATCGTGATCTGTGTTGTAGCAACCTATGGTTAAGCTAGCAGCTAAGTTATGGTAATGTTCAAGCCTCTAGTGCCTGACTCCCAGTCCACACTCTAGGCCCATTTAAGGTTCCATCAAATTCCAAGCTCATACATTCCCTAAGTGATCATCTCCTCCATTGTTTCCCAACACACTCTTAACTGACTTTAGGGCTCCCATTGAATTCATTCACATTTTATTGCTTGTCCTCCCTCAGCTTAGCAATATAGAAAATATCCTTCCTTTCTGTGTGCTGTCATCTCTCCATTACATCACATTCTTCTCTGAAACCTTCATCACATACTCCTCAGAGAAAAGACAAAGCCAGGAGTTGCTTTTAATTGAAGGGAAGAAAGCAAAGGCAGTCCTTAAAGGACTCCTTAATCCTCCTGTTAGACACTCCAATAACTAAAAAAAGTAACTTTTCATGAGAAACTTTAAAACCCAGAAACACCCTGCTGAAAATTCATCTTTTCCACACCCAACTAAGCAAAAAACACACTAAGCCTGAGCTCCAGAAGGCTCAGGAATGGAACACAGGAAATTTATGAACTCCCAGAATTAAAACATTCCTTCAAGAAGGGTGGAAATGGCTTGTGGTGGATCCTTTATGGGAGCAGGAAGGGAATGAAAATAACCTTAAAAATCCATCAGGGAACACATTAAGGGACTGTCTTTGTGCATGATCTGGGAGCACAAGAAATGTCTCATCATCCCAGTGCTTCTCAGTGCAAGAATCAGCGAGGAGCTTCCACCCAGGTGGGGCAGAGACAAGCAGCATCTGTCTCCTGAGCAGATGAGGGAGAGTACAAAACTCCACCAGAAAAAAGACTTTAAAAGAGTGAAAAAAACAGAGTACAAACCCTAGGGAATGTAACAGGAGGCTTCTAGTCTTCTTTATGATCCCAAGTTCGGCAAGTCTCAGGCACTCTTAAGAGTATTACATCCAAAGAGATACCTACTAATAAATTTAATCTTTAAATGCATTAAGTAAGGCTTTCTAGACTGAATAGTATTATACAAAGGAAACTGTAAATACAGTCCGACATCAAATATGCTCCCATTAAGACATCTATATGTAATTTTTAAAACTCATTTCAAAGACATTCCAAAAATATGATGTTATGCTCTATTATGATAATACAGCGTTCTACTATCATATGACTAAAAGGCAAACATAAACAGACATTTATATAATAATGACACATGAATGGTTTCACATGCTACTTACTATTGTGATCACATAGTGCATATTTTCCACTCTTTTCAAGAGTCTTCCTTATAACTGGTATACTTAAACCCAGAGCAAATTTTTATGTTCAAGATATAAACCCCAGAAAATATGAATTTATAATGAAAACATTGATAGACATTTAACCGTGGCTGTGGATGGTTTACGCTACACAATATCAGTCTTACTTTTATTTTCTTTTGGACCATGTGAACAGACATCTGTAGTAGTACAGCTCTGGTGATACACATTACGGAAAACTATGGGGAAGTTATAACATACATTATAAAAATTATATCTCTGAACATAGAAACAGACAATATGAAATGCTCAGTCATACTCAAGTCACACAAAGTTTGACAGCAACTACTATACTTTGAACCCACAAGACTAAGGTCTTTACTAGACTTCTGGTTGTTACAGCCGTATCTGGTAAATAGTATGCACACAGATATGTCATTGACATGAGCAGTCTGAGAGTTCAGAGGAACAAATGCATACAAATAATTAATGTATGCAAATGTTCTCAAGATCTGCTCCTAAAAGTAATTCTTTATGTTAACACATTACTGGTAAAAATCCAATTTTGAGACCCAGTAATTTTCTGTTCATTATTAATTTCGATTTTTTTTTGAAAAGACATTATTCTAAAACTTAGAATTAACATTAAGTTTTAATAAAATAAAGAGAAACCATACTATAGATATTTACTTAATAAAGACTTACACCATATGCCCAACACCATCTTCATACAGATGCATTGTAGTTTAATGCTAGGAAAATATGGTTTCCTACTAGTAGTTATTTTACTAATTAAACACTACACAACAATTTAACATTACCTAGGACTTTATTATATGGAAAAAAAACCCCAACCCTAAGTCTAACCCTGTAATTTCTTCACATTACTTTTACTTAATTTTACAAGCATCATATTTTTCTTTGATCTACAGGAGAGGAAAAGCCAAATTATCACATGCAAAAAATGTGATGTAAGCAGCACAACATTCAAAGTGTTAAAGAAATAAAGGGTCTTTTTAAGAAATGAGAACCCATACTAATTAAAAGACACAGCAAAGCAATATAAGCTGTCATTATACGTTATAGCTTGGTGGTCTGCTTCAGAAAACATATGTACATGGAATCTACATAATCACGACTTGTGTCAGTTTCTTCTTAGTATGCACAAAGCATATGAATTAGTTTTTATACTAAAAGTTTGGTGGGGATTTTTGTGATTTTGAAGTGGATTTTTTTTTTGAGATCTAATTTCTGTGAGTTAAATCCTGGCAGATGCTGAGTGCATCCTACATTTCCAAAGAAATTCAGAACATTCAACTCTGATAAAGTGGGCTCAAGGAGCAACACCTCTGTGTCACACAACAGGTACAATGGAGCTGCAGTCATCACTGACAATGAAGAAACCTTGAGTCAGTGTGATGGTAGTTTGCATATGGGCAAAGATTTTGCTTTTTTCCCAGTATCCTCGATCTTCTTAAAATACTTGTAAATGTTCCCAAGGTCTCAGGGTGCACTTTCCGTGTGAATGACTACTAGACGGGAAGCTTTTCATGTAGCGCCGGGTGTGTGCAGAACAGCAAATGCCTAGTGCCATCTACTGGGAGTGCCTGCTCCTGCTTAGACTTGCCGTCTTGTCTACAAAAAATGTTATGGGCAACAGTGCACTAGGTGTGCATACATTGAACCGTTTAGTCCTAACTTCAGACAAAAAATATTTTAAAAAATACAATTTGGAAGAACAGATCCACACTCCAGGTGCTAATACGCAAACAGAAAAAGAACAAGTAAAAACACTGCACCAGCACAAGTGAAACTCACAAGTGCTTAGAAAATAGTAGTTCAAAGAAGGGACAAGTCATCTCTATTCTAAGCTACCTCCCAATAGTATTTAATTAATTTAAGGGGGGGAGGGAGGAATGGGAGAAGAAAAAAAATCCCTTGTTTCTGATCTACAAATATATAATAAATATAAATTGCAGATTGCATTGTATTACTTTGTTCGTTACAGGGAGGACAGAGGTACCATTCCAAGCATAGAAACTGAAACAATACTTTCATTCAAGTCCTTGTCCTGCAAATATTTAACTGCATAGTGTTTGAAACATTGTTTGAAAGCCTAGTTTACGGCTCTGATGGCACTTTGCTAGCTGAGAATGGGTTTCAGAAGGTTAAAAGTCTCGTTCCATATTGAATTTACCACTGAATTAGAAGGTGGTCAAGCTCCACACTGTCCCAGACTCAGTGGACACATGGCACGGTGGTATGATTATAGGACTGCAATTCACAGAACTGGACGGTGGGAAAAGTACTAGCTCAAAGTGTTATGTTATAAAAAACTCATGAGAACTTGGGGTGTTTTGTGTATATTCAGAAGCCAAAATCACAGGGCATTGTGGCATTTAAGTAGATGTTGGCTCTACATTTCCTTCCCATGCTTTATTTTACACATGCTATGCCATTTACTTGCAACCCCTTAACTATACCACACACAAAAACCCAAAACAAAGGCAAAGCAAGCCGATGTTAATTTTTAAGCATCTGGGGAATTTAGATTACTCTTAAAATATGTGAAATATGTGATTGTATACTATTCCACTGTTAGCAGATGAATTTGGGCTTATTATATATAAATATCTCTCTATAGATATCTCTATAAAGTAGTCAGTCAGTGGAACTCAATCTATTAATGGTCCCACAGTTAGGGATCTAAGGGATGGGAATAAAGAGGAATAAAGAGTAGCGTTAACTTTTTATTCCAAAATGTGACTACTGGATTATGACAGAAAAACAGCTTGATAAAACAGCTAATGCAGTGCTTTGGAAACAGGTACAGAACTGCAAAACCTCCCATGGGTTGTGTGTGTTTCTACTTGATCAGCTTGCAGATCTCCTTTTCAGAGTGGGAACAAAATGGCCAGAAGGCTGAGTGCCCCTATGTTAAGGTAGACACCAGCAATATGAGCACACATTGAAAGATGCATAACGAGGGCAAAGGAAATATGCTTACCCTATATTTTTAGGATTTTAAATCTGGCTTAGCAGCAAATCTAACAGGAAACCAAGGTCAAGCTGACACAATGTATTTTCTCTCTTCCTCAATATGTGTTTGCAGTTCCTATCAAGGTTAATAGGAGTTTTGTGCACATGTGGGGGAAACGGAACGTAAATACTGCAAAAATTGGACTCAGATTTAGTTCAAATAAAGTCTAATAAGCTTTAGGAAAATCCATCAACTTGAAAACTAATGTCTTATCACTGAAAAAAAAATCTTTAAAACATCACCTCCATATGCTTGCTAAGTCCAGGTCTGGGAGAAACTGCTTGTAACATTCTGCACTCTTATGAGCCAGTTGGGAGTGTAGCACAAACACCCAGACTGGCCCATTTTTGAGGCTTCAAACACAGATCAGCCAGGACTGTATCTTTTTTATTTGGGCATCAAGAAAATTTCTAGTAATGTTCAAAATTAACTCAGTACAGCTTATATTTTCTCCCACATAACCCTGTACCACTGTCATTATTACGCTGACATTATGGACTGTTGCCATTTAAGTGAAACACAAAATACTTGGGTTCCAGGTTTTTGTGATATAATCAGTTCATGGAGATGGGGTCTTACGGCACCCTTCCCAGACCTAATGGACAAACCTGGACCTTATATGAAAAGTGCAGCTGCATGTGGGCATTAAATTGCATGTTTCCACTTAGTTATGTAGAGAAGTGTCAGGTAACTAAGAATATGCTGTCAGAGGAATGAAAGAATTAAGTTCTAAATTCTGCACACTTTTTGTACATGATTTGCAGTAAAACATACTTGATTTATGATAAAAATGTGAAAATAAACACATGGAGTATTACTATAGTATACTGCTAAATACTTCGAAAAATATTTTTAAGTCCTCTGATTTAATAGCAATCAACATGTGAAATTCTTTTAGATATTCTCTTTTAAAATTAGGAATATCATTTAATAAAATATTTTCAGTTTAATTACACAGTTTTTGCCAAGAGTGAGGAAAATAATAAAAATTTTAAGAGACAGAATTTTGGACAAGGAAGTCAGCATTTCCAATCTTCTTAAAATCTTGGATATGAAATTGTTCACTCAACTCAGTGACTTTTACCAAAAAAAACAAAAAAAGTGCAAATAAACTTTTGCTTCAAAGAACAACCCATAGCACATTGTTTCCTGCAGCAGAGACACCCATTCCTACAAGGGCCTTTATTATGCATGACACAACAAGCAGCACCCATTCAACCTGAGGGAAGCCCACAGGCTCGCAGGGCCACTGGCTGGCTCTTTGTCACCAAATGCAGCAGGTTGAATGCAGACATCACTGTGATATCCTCACCAACAAAACCAGAGGCAAAGAACAGGGGCAAGAGCTGAGTAGGGAAGAAAAAAAAAAAAAAGAAAAAAAAAAGATGAGAACAAATTAAAACATCAAAAATGTTAAGATACAGTCACAGAAAAAAACAATACTTAAAATTTTATAAGACCACCACATGGGAGCACAATTCTAAATGCATTTAGTGCGTTTAACCCATTTTTGCTACCCCACCCCCCAACATTTTGATACATATTACACAGTATTCAGTGAAACCATTTGGTACACTACAAAGTGAGAGGGACTGGACATTTTGATAGGGGGCATTCACAACAGCTGCTTTAGATACTCAACAGAGAGCAACTTGGGGTAGTAGCCTAGTCACAAGTGCAGGGGTAAACCTTAGAACCTCAGCTAGATAGTAGGAATCCTGCTTGGAACACCCAGGAACACTGGGCAGATCAAACATGCAGGCTTTTCCTCTTTATTTTATTTAAACCAAGATCCCACTCTGCAACATTTCTGAATGGTGGATGCTGGAAACCAGTCATTGCCGAAAATTGTTCTTTTGATGACTTGTTTGAGGAATGTGACATTTCATTGTAATAAACTTGCCAGATATCTTAAAACCATGGCTTTTCAAAGGCAGGAAATAATTCATGATGTAAACTGTCCATGAGATATATTTAAACAGTCTTCCAGCCAGTTCAAATATAGCAAACAGAGAGATGGCAGTCATGAGATTTAATTTCAGAAGGGTTTAATGCACAAATACTGATTGTTCGATGTACCCCACCATGGGAAAGAGGAAATGCAGCTGCATTATAGCCCAGCCATGCACATGAGAGGAATGACAAGACTTGTCTTTACAAGTAAGCAGTGGGTCTGCTGGTAAATAAAACAAGCACTGAGGGATAAGAGAAAAAAAAAAATGGGAAGAATTCTACTAATTGATGAATGGAAAAGAAGATATTTGCCTTCACAAACAAACAGTAGGTTTGATAAGGCTGATAAATGAAATTGGATATTGAAAGATGAAAGAAACAATGGGGGAAACCCATAAATCCCACAAGAATTAAAAATTAGGGGGGTTATACATTCAAAGGTGAATCTTAGGTCTTAGGCATTCCAGGCAGTATGTACCTCTCCAATACCTCAGCCAATGGGGAAAGAGAGAGGGAAATGAGGCCAGGAAATTAGGATAAAAAGGAGGCTGCGTCCTCTGAAAATTTGAGAGACCCCAGGGGAAATGCCCCATGGCCTCTCCCTTTATTCAAATAAAGTTACAGGACTCCTCTGTCTCCTTTTTGGACATAAACCTCTGGCGTTTGTGGATTAATTTTCCTATCATGCAGCCACAGCTCACTTCAGAAGATTACGTGATTCGGGGACTGAAGCCAATCCCCAAGCAAAGTCAGTCACAGAAACTCTCTGGGACTCTTGTGGCAACAGGAGCAGCCCCCAGGTAGCTGCGGAGCAGCAGGGCAGGTCTCCCAGCCTGCTCTCAGTCTCACTCTTGGAGGTAGCCCAGGAGCCGCGGGGGCAGAGTCCTGCCACGGCGCACAGCAGCGGCTGTGCCAGCGGGGGAAAAAACTGACCGCGGTCTCGTCCTGAAGAACAAGACTCTTGCACTGAGGAAGGACACTTACAGAGCACCCCAAACAGGTGCAGACGCGCCATCCCTGACAGCATTCAATGTCAGGCTGGACGGGGGACTCTGAGCAAACCTGCCCCTTGCTGGGGGTTCGATTAGGTGGTCTTTAAAGGTTTCTTCCGAGCCAAACCCGTTCTGCGGTAATTCCACGACTAGAACAAGGACCCAGCCGCCTGCCGTACCCATTACCGAACCGGTCTAGAGCGCATCTGACAGAAACTTCCCCGCACTGCACACGCCTCAAGTCGGTCGTATCCAAACCACACTTGCTGCGAGACGGCTGACACTTCGTGCTGCCCGATGGCGGCGGGGTTGGGGGCCGGGCGGGCACTGCGGGGCAGGCAGCCCGTGAGCGCCATCGCACACGCACACAAACACGTCCCTGCCGTGGCGGCAGCGGAGCCGCGTGAAAACCAGCGCCAGCCTCTCCGGAGCAGGCCGCCAGGAGACCTGAGGGCTGCGCGCAGCCATGCCGCGGCTCCGCCCTTGCCTCGCAGCCGGAGCTGCCCCGCAGCCGGCACTGTCCCACTGTCCCACTGCCCCGCACCTCCCAGCCGGCACTG
>WBMY01008603.1:8724-24630 GCA_013397315.1 Donacobius atricapilla
CGGGGCCGCTGTGGGGGGCACGGCGGGGCTGTCGGGGCAGTGGCCGCAGCTGGACACTGCCCAGAGCCCCGGCTGGTCCCACCGGGCACCGTCCCGGGGCCGGGGTGGCGCCCCGGCACAGCCGGCCCGGCACTCGGTGCTGGATGCCCACGGAGGGGGGGCCGCCCAGGGCTGCTCCTCCCCGCTGCCCCCAGGCACGGGTGAAGGGCACAGGGCTCGCCAGGGGGGATTCCCGTGCCTGGAACGAGACTCTGCCCCAGGCTGGGGGCCTCGCGCTGTGGCACTCGAGCCGGGCTGGACTTGGCCAAGGTCCCGACGCGGCACCGGGGGAGAAAACACCCCCATCAGCATGCCCCCACCCCGGAGAGCCGCTGCGATGCCATAAACTCCCTCCTGATCCTCTAACAGAACAACCTCCGGGCGTAAACCTCGCTGGCACCCCAAAGGGAGCCCCGCCGGAGGCCAGGAGCTGTTTGTGCTGGGCGCGGTGAGGGAGGATGAGGAAGGAGCTCTAATTCCTGCCGCAGTGGGATCCCTGCTGCCGGCGCTGCCCCCCCGGGCTCCCCACGGCCCCCCATCACAAGGGGAGGTGGGCAGAGCCCCGGATGCTGCAGCGCTCGGAGCTGGGCCGAAGAAATCCGTTAGCTGCTGATTACACGCGGGCCAGAGCACTGCCGGGCTGCTCCGCCTGTGAAGCTCTCCACAGCTATAACCTGGAATTCCTGCCCTAGGTGTTTACCGGTGGAGCAGCACCTAATTTACAGCAGGGCTCCGAGCTGGTCACGGCGCCGGAGGTGCCCGCAGGCAGAGGGTCCTGCCCCGAGCCAGCACCGCCACAGCCCCAGGGGCAGCCCAGGTCAGCCGGGATGTGGCCGCGGAGCCGCTGAGCCCGTGGGCATCGCTCCTGCCAGCCCCGCAGGCCCTGTCCCCGCAGCTGAGGGCACCAGGCTCCGGGCACGGCCATCCCCACCTCCTGCACCCGCGGGAGCTGCGGCATCGGGCGGCCTCGGCTGATGAAGCTGTAATTCCTGAAGTTCCTCCGAAATGAATATGGATGCGCATCTGCCTCCGCTTAGGTGTAACAAATTGGGAGAGATGGTGGTGAATTCTGCCGAAACCGTGTCCACTGCCAGCATCCCAACTATCCCAGGCACCAGGCGGTTGTGGCCCGGAGCTGCCGGAATCTTCCAGGGGCTGGAAGAAAGAAATGCTGCAGAGTTTCAATTCTTCATCAGTTTAGCGCAGCGAGGGTCCTCTGCAGCCGGCTGCTGCTAGGGAGGACAAGCAGACCTTACGGAGAGCCCGTCCCGTGGCGGGGACACGGCGCTGTCCCCAGGGCTGGCCGCAGGGACACTGAGGCACAGGAAACTTCCCACACCCGGCTGGGCAGCTGAGCGCGCCTGAACCGTGAGCCCCATTACCCAGGGCCTTGCTCTACCCGCCAGATAACGCATCTAAAACATGTTTATTTCCATCCAGGCTGCCTCTCAATTTGATTATTTATCTCCCGTTTAGCCTCTGACAGATCAAAGGCTCGGCGGAGGGGAAGCGGAGCCGGGCCGCGCATGAAAATGAGCCTTGATACATAATTAATTAACATAAAACATTTTCATTAGGAGACGGTGTTACATGGCTGTTTGTCTTAAAAATTTAAGCTGTGTAAAGAGCACGGGGGAAAGCACACCTCCCTGCCAGCCCCTTTCCTGGTGCTGCCCATCCCAACCCGGCTCCAGCTCCCGGGGGCACCGCGAGGGGCCGGAGCGTGGCCCCCTCTCCCTGAATCCCGTGCAATGTCTCCTACCCTTGATTATTAATCTGTTTTTAATTCTATTAAGAGATAGCCAGGAGAAAGAGTATCAATTTTAGATTAACAAGGTTATTAGCACTTAATTATGTGAGGTGTCTTTGTAATTGAAAAGGAAAAGAGGAAGCGCCATAAATATCCCGGCCCCCGAGCTCCTGGGGGTTTGCGTGTGGCTCTTTATNATCCCCGCAGCCTCCCAAGGATGTTTGGCAGCTCCGGCTTTGATGTGCGGATTAATGAGAACTGACACGGCTGGAGCAGAGCCTTCAGAAGCCCAAAGGAAGGGCCCGGGGCAAGACTGGAGGGGACGAGGCTCTCCGAGCACCCCCTTTGATCGCCCCGGGGCCGGGGCCGGGGCCGGAGCCGCGGTGCCAGGGCGGNGGGGGAGAAAACACCCCCATCAGCATGCCCCCACCCCGGAGAGCCGCTGCGATGCCATAAACTCCCTCCTGATCCTCTAACAGAACAACCTCCGGGCGTAAACCTCGCTGGCACCCCAAAGGGAGCCCCGCCGGAGGCCAGGAGCTGTTTGTGCTGGGCGCGGTGAGGGAGGATGAGGAAGGAGCTCTAATTCCTGCCGCAGTGGGATCCCTGCTGCCGGCGCTGCCCCCCCGGGCTCCCCACGGCCCCCCATCACAAGGGGAGGTGGGCAGAGCCCCGGATGCTGCAGCGCTCGGAGCTGGGCCGAAGAAATCCGTTAGCTGCTGATTACACGCGGGCCAGAGCACTGCCGGGCTGCTCCGCCTGTGAAGCTCTCCACAGCTATAACCTGGAATTCCTGCCCTAGGTGTTTACCGGTGGAGCAGCACCTAATTTACAGCAGGGCTCCGAGCTGGTCACGGCGCCGGAGGTGCCCGCAGGCAGAGGGTCCTGCCCCGAGCCAGCACCGCCACAGCCCCAGGGGCAGCCCAGGTCAGCCGGGATGTGGCCGCGGAGCCGCTGAGCCCGTGGGCATCGCTCCTGCCAGCCCCGCAGGCCCTGTCCCCGCAGCTGAGGGCACCAGGCTCCGGGCACGGCCATCCCCACCTCCTGCACCCGCGGGAGCTGCGGCATCGGGCGGCCTCGGCTGATGAAGCTGTAATTCCTGAAGTTCCTCCGAAATGAATATGGATGCGCATCTGCCTCCGCTTAGGTGTAACAAATTGGGAGAGATGGTGGTGAATTCTGCCGAAACCGTGTCCACTGCCAGCATCCCAACTATCCCAGGCACCAGGCGGTTGTGGCCAGGAGCTGCCGGAATCTTCCAGGGGCTGGAAGAAAGAAATGCTGCAGAGTTTCAATTCTTCATCAGTTTAGCGCAGCGAGGGTCCTCTGCAGCCGGCTGCTGCTAGGGAGGACAAGCAGACCTTACGGAGAGCCCGTCCCGTGGCGGGGACACGGCGCTGTCCCCAGGGCTGGCCGCAGGGACACTGAGGCACAGGAAACTTCCCACACCCGGCTGGGCAGCTGAGCGCGCCTGAACCGTGAGCCCCATTACCCAGGGCCTTGCTCTACCCGCCAGATAACGCATCTAAAACATGTTTATTTCCATCCAGGCTGCCTCTCAATTTGATTATTTATCTCCCGTTTAGCCTCTGACAGATCAAAGGCTCGGCGGAGGGGAAGCGGAGCCGGGCCGCGCATGAAAATGAGCCTTGATACATAATTAATTAACATAAAACATTTTCATTAGGAGACGGTGTTACATGGCTGTTTGTCTTAAAAATTTAAGCTGTGTAAAGAGCACGGGGGAAAGCACACCTCCCTGCCAGCCCCTTTCCTGGTGCTGCCCATCCCAACCCGGCTCCAGCTCCCGGGGGCACCGCGAGGGGCCGGAGCGTGGCCCCCTCTCCCTGAATCCCGTGCAATGTCTCCTACCCTTGATTATTAATCTGTTTTTAATTCTATTAAGAGATAGCCAGGAGAAAGAGTATCAATTTTAGATTAACAAGGTTATTAGCACTTAATTATGTGAGGTGTCTTTGTAATTGAAAAGGAAAAGAGGAAGCGCCATAAATATCCCGGCCCCCGAGCTCCTGGGGGTTTGCGTGTGGCTCTTTATTCACGAGGCTGTGGAACCATAAATATTAAATATCTGGTGGAAAAAAAAATTACAAGGCAGAGAGAGGATGCCCTCTGGATATTCCGGCGCTGAATGTTCTTGCATTTACAAATATTCATTAGCTGGGATCTGCAAAGTTATTTCCACCAAGACTCGGTGAAGGAGGAAGAGAGAGAGAGAGGTTATTGAAAAAAAAAAATAGAGTCTAGAGTAAATATTATTAGTAATTTTTATCTCTGCGTGTCCCTAATTATTCCATAATTAGGAAAAGTGCACATGTGCATATACAATCACTAACCTGCCAGTCTCAGGGATTCTCACTGCCAGCCCCGCTGTGGGATGGAGTCACCGGGGAGAACTCTCCTTCCCCAAAAAGCCATGGGGGTGTCTGTGCCAGGGGGGACCCCACTGTGCCCCCGTGCCCAGGTGCTCCGTGCTGCAGGCCCGGGGGGATTTAGGGAACCACCGGCTCTGCCGAGCACCCACGACCTGGAGCTGCTGCCAGTTAGAGAGACGGTAAATGACAAATCTCAGGCTCTTTTTAATTAAAAAATAATACAACTCAGCAGGAAACGGAGCAATAACACAACACTGCCAAAAAACCGCTTTGCTGGAGCTGTTGAAAAAACAACAGCCAGGAGGCAGCTGCGGGGAGAGGCCGCGTTCACCTTTGTGGGGACAGGTGACAGGACAGGTGGGGTGGCCGAGGGGCCCCTCCCAGGACCACCCCTCGCACCAGCCCCACTCCCGTGGGCGCCGGGCTCCTGGGGACAGGCATCACACCCCAGGAATTAAGCTCTTAATCTAAACTAAACACATTACCACGAGCTCATCAACAAAAATCTAATTACGCTGCGCCAGGCCAGGCTTAATTGCTCGTCCTTGACACAAGCAGTGCCCATGGAAGCCCAGGAGGGGCTGGAATTATCCCGCTCCCCGAAAAAAGCATGAAAGGAAAACTGGGGGGACAATACGGCCGCGCAATTAGCAGAGGAACAGCAGACAAAGCAGCCTGGTGATTGCTGGGGGAGCTCCGAGGGTCGTTAGCAGGCGTGGGGAACACTCCTGGGACCCCCGGCAGCTCCAGAGGGACACACGGGCAGTGGCGGGAGCGCAGGGCCTCCCAAAAGGGGGAAAACGGCTCAAACCCAGCTTTTCTCTCGGCAAAGACAAGCTGGAGCAGCTCCCGAGCGCGGCCCGGCCTCCCCCCGGCCCCGCGGGGCTCCTCGTTTGCTGCTCCCACTAATGAGGAAATCGGGATGCAGGAGGTGGCTGAGCCCCGCTGCCTCCCCCGCGCGCTCCTCCCCGACTTATCACCAGTCACAGGATGTTTACAATAATTTTTAATTTGCGCAATTATTAATCATTTTTCTATCTGTCTCATTTGCATAATAATTACTCTGCTTGCTGTTTGCCGTGACTGTGAATGACAGTGGTTCAAATTAAATTAAGATTTTAATATTCATTTTTTGAGGGTTAAAGCTAATCAAAGTTGCTGCTCGATGCCAAGACCAGGGCTCTGCCCTTCCAGAACCACTAATGAAGAGATCCAGTCCCGGTGTCACTGCTCCATCTCCATCACCCAGCTCATCCCACAGCGTTTTCCAGCGTTTTCTGCTTTGCTGCCAGAACTGCTCAGACAAAGCCGCAGCTGGGACAGGAGATGTGAAATGCAGAGCAAGGGCACAGGGACAAACCCAGCTCCCCTCTCCCCAGGCAGCGCACGGGGATGGGATCAGGGAGGGGGGCGTTCATCACCTGAGCCCCCACTTTCCTCACAGATATCCATTAAAAATAAATCATCTGGTAACAAACAAATGACAGATGTAGAAATCCAGCATTGTGATGAACGAGGAGGTCCCGAGGGCAGTACCTCTAAAATTTAAAAACCCCAACCTTCAAAATCAGCTGCAAGAGCAGAACCTGATGCCATTTTCAGGTGCTAAGCACGTTCTGTTAGTACCAACATTTAAAAGCGCTTTTCCTCCTTAAGAGCAGCTTACAGTCCCAAGTGTGACACGAGGCAGCTGCTGGCATCTGCGGCTCTGCAAGAGCAGCCACTGTCACCAGGCAGGTGAGCAAGGTGCCAGCATCCAGCTCTGCTCACGAGGGCGAATCCAATCATTCCCCAGCAGGTTCTTTACATCTCCAGCAGCACTCAGATTAAGTGAGAGCAAAAATGAATGTGTCAAGTGGAACTGCACTTGTCGAGGCTGCGGCTGCCTCAGGTTACGGGGGGAAATGGAGCAGGGCCCTGGTGACAGGAGGGGGAAGCACAACTGGAAGATCCTGGCTGGAAATGTGCTGCCACCTGACACCACCACCCCCTGCTCCCAACCATCTCCCTGCCCAGCAGGGGCCAACAGGGCTGGGAATGGTTCACCCGCCTTGGAAAAAACACCACCACACAGGATCGAATAAAAAAAGAAAGGTTTTATTTACATAAGGTGAACACACAAATTCCAGGGCTGCTGGAAATGTTACACGGGGATGAAAAACATGGAAGTCCCAAGAGTCTGGCACTCCAGAGGAGACTTTGCTGCTGTCCCTCCCACCCAGGGCCCTCCCAGCACTGGAGAATCCCTGAAAAGAGCGACCCTGCCCTGCCCCTGCCCACTGCTGCAGCCAAGGCATCTCCATGGAAACTGCTGCCTGCATTTCATCCCTGCTCCCCGCGATCTCAACAAGAACAACTGCATTTATTTCCACAAGTGCTTTCTGGCACACAGGGATCAAAGGAAGCTCCGAGACTGACCAATCTGATCACAGGAGAAGGGCTGTTCCACCTCCCACCAGAGCAGGTCCCGGGCAGCAGCGTGGGGGAAGTGCCGAGATCAGCCCCAAATCCAGAGGGGTCTGGGGGGACCAGCTGCTCCAAAATAGGAGGGAAGGAATCCCACGTCTTAAGTCCTAATTCTCCACACGTTTACTTCCACTAGAAATGGACCCCAAAGAACTGCTGAGGCTCCTGAAGATCTTGCTGCCCAATGCAGCACTGCAGGTCGCTCTTCCAGTGCCAGAGCATTCCCTGCTCAGTTTCCTGCTTGGACAGGGTCAGGACAAGCTGAATTTGAACCTTCCTGCACATTGGCGACCTCGGGGTCTACATGGCAGTAAAATAACTTTATAAACTCAACAGAAATTCAGAAGTTCAACTTAACCTGAGTTCTGGAGCAGACCCACTGCGTGAGGGTAACTCTCGCAAGCCCAAGTGCTCAGCAGATTGTCACCTGAGATTTAGGACACCTGAAGACTTGGGAACTGCCCTCAGAGGTCAAAGCACTTGGCATAGAACAGAAGTTTGTTAGAAAACAAACAAGAACTCGGTGTCCTCCCCAGAGAGCTGCAGGCTCCGGCTGCCGGGGAAATGCAGCCTTGCCCCTCGGGGGATGGTGCAGGGGGCTGCTGAATGCCGAGGACAGGGCTTGTTCCAGGGACAGCAGGTCCTTCCTCAGGGCTCCGGCAGCGGGTGGTGCCCGCGGGTCACTGCAGGAGCTCTGCCCTACATGTCCTCCACGCTCCACTTGTAGGCGAGCTCCTGCACCGCCTTCTTGTTGGCAATGCGGGCAAAGCGCTGCTGCTCGAACCCGTTGGACCTGCAAGGGGACGCGCAGGTGACAGGAGCTGCTGCGCGGGACCTCTTCTGACACTGCAAGGTCTCCACTCATTTACCCTGGCTCCATTTCACCTGGACCTGTGGTGGAATGCCTCCAAAGCTCCTCACCTCCCCTTGTCCCATCACCCATCTGTAACTTAATGCAATCAGCCTTCCAACTGCCAACACCCTCACTCATCCCATAACTGGGAGCCTTTCCACTGGGAACTCCCTGAAGCAAAGCTCCTTTACTTCCACTGTTATTCCAACAGGAACAAGTACCTGTCCACACCGTCCCAGCGATGCCCAGGCCAGATGTTAAACCTGTTGAGTGGAGGTGCTGGTCCCTTGTACCTGGGTTTTTCTGGAACACAAAGAGCGCAACAGCTGTTTCCAGCACAGCCAGGCGGTCACATCCTCACCCCCCCAGGAGCTGTCTGCAGGCGGGCAGAGGTAGAGAGCACAGGCTCCTGAGAGCCAGCTACAGCTCCCAAAGGCTCACTGGGACAAACTGCTGAGTTTTCAGTCACCAGGCCCTGCCCTCCCAGCTAACAGCTCATGTAACTCTTACTGGTAACAAGCCAGTAACTCCAGAGAGTCCAAAAGTCCCCCAGCAGCCTTTGGCCATTTTCTGAACAGCAGCTGCATTTCTGCACTGCTGAGCCTTAAACCACACGCAGGTGAATTCCAGAGGCAAACCTTTCTCCTTGTTCTCCTTGGCCTTCCTTTTCTTGATGAGAGCAGCCATGGGGTCTCCTTCCCTCTCCTGCTCCCTCAGCATTCGATCCAGGTCCTGGTCATCGATGTAACGGGCCAAGGGCTTCTGCATCTCCTTGACTGCATCCTCCACGTTCTGCTGCTGCTGCCTCTCCTGTGCCAGCCTGGAAAACACACAGTGTCACCCAAACCCTGCTGCTCAGTCTGCAGGATGGGTCACACCCCTGAACTCCCACTGCCCGTGCAGCCTTCCCAAAGCAGCCCCAGCAAAGGAAGGGATCCCAGACACGTGGAACACGTGCTGGTCCCAGGCTCAACCTCAGAATGAAGGGCACTGCAACACCGGTCTGGCAGGAGACCCAAACTACAACCAGGAGATGGGAGGCCCAAGGGCTGTGCTTAGGAGGCCCTTACTCACCCTTTCCCCCACTTGGCATATTGCTCTTCTCTCTTGGCCTCTGCCTCAGCCTTCAGCCTCTGCTCCTGCTGCTCCTGGGCCAGGTTCCTCTTGCGGCCGGACTTGTCTCGGAACACGGTCTGAGCGTTCCGGGATTCCTCTGGCAGGGACAGATGCCTCAGGTCACACTTTGGAACGCTTTACCACCTCCAGATAATTCCATGACTTTAACTGTGACTTCTCTTTTGCTTGTCCTAATCTCCTGAAGAGCCTGTTGCCCAAAGCCAGCCAGGATCTCAGCTCCTGTATTTCCCTGCTGTCCCCCACAGACCCTGAGCTCTCTGATTATCCTTCGGCCTTGCAGAGGAAAAGCATTTCACACTCCCTGTGATATGCCTGGCATTGCTCTGAAATCCCCACGTGGGACAGTGACCCTAGCCAAGGCCTCCAGCAGCATGTCCAGCTGCAGCTCCACAGGGATGCTCCCCACCAGCACCCCAGGGCCAGGGCCTGACGGAGCAGAGGAGGAGAAGGGGAGCTGGGGCTCGGGCTGCGTTCCACACTCCCACCTTCCAGGTGCTTGGTGCTCCTCTCGTGCTTCCGGAGCTCCTGCTTCTCCCTCTGCAGCACATCGGCCGACACCAGGCCAGCTTTGACCCCGGATGACATCGTGTTAGCCTGGAAATCACACAAATCCCACAGGCACAGCCGGCTGAGAGGGGGGCAGCCAGGGAAGGCAGAACGAGGGGTGACCCAGAGCACAGGGACAGCTTTGTTAGAGCCACTTGGACAAGAACTTCCTCAGTTTGTCAGTCATTGGACTTGGAAGGAAAGAGACAGCCTTTACCTTCTTGGGAGAGCCCTTGGCATCCCGGCGATGCGGGGAGTGCTCCGGGGGACTCCGGGACCTGTGCTGGTCCTTCTGGGCAGGCGAAGTCCGTCCTGGGGGAGATAATCAGAGAGTGAGCATTTGCTGACTCCTCCAAGAGGATCACGCTTGGGGAATCGCTGTGGGCACAGCCCAGGCCGCACCAGAGGTGCTCCAGGTTGGGCAAACTCTCACCCAGCTGTGCACAAATACAGACCCAGCTGTGCCTACAGGGACAGACACCTGCCAGCTGTGCCAGCTGTGCCAGCTGTGCCAGCCCGCAGCACTCACCTGCAGCAGCGTGGATCCCAGGGGGTCCCCAGGACACGGGGGACACAGCGTGTGACGCTCACCTTTCGTTCGGCTCCTTTTCCCACTCGGGGACCCCGGCTTCCCTCTGCGAGGAGACAAATCCTGATGCTGCCGCCGGGGAGGGGACAGGTCAGGGGTGTCGTGACGCCGTCTCCTGGGAGGGGACAGGTCAGGGGTGTCGTGACGCCGTCTCCTGGGAGGGGATGGATCAGGGGTGTCGAGACGCTGTCTCCTGGGAGGTGACAAGTCTGGTGTATCGTGACGCTGCCGCCGCCTGGGAGGGGACAGATCTGGGGTGCCAGGACACCGTCTCCTGGGAGGTGACGGATCAGGGGTGTCGTGACGCCGTCTCCTGGGAGGTGACAAGTCTGGTGTATCGTGACGCTGCCTCCTGGGAGGGGATGGATCAGGGGTGTCGTGACGCTGTCTCCCGGGTGGTGATANCAGCCTTTACCTTCTTGGGAGAGCCCTTGGCATCCCGGCGATGCGGGGAGTGCTCCGGGGGACTCCGGGACCTGTGCTGGTCCTTCTGGGCAGGCGAAGTCCGTCCTGGGGGAGATAATCAGAGAGTGAGCATTTGCTGACTCCTCCAAGAGGATCACGCTTGGGGAATCGCTGTGGGCACAGCCCAGGCCGCACCAGAGGTGCTCCAGGTTGGTCAGACTCTCACCCAGCTGTGCACAAATACAGACCCAGCTGTGCCTACAGGGACAGACACCTGCCAGCTGTGCCAGCTGTGCCAGCTGTGCCAGCCCGCAGCACTCACCTGCAGCAGCGTGGATCCCAGGGGGTCCCCAGGACACGGGGGACACAGCGTGTGACGCTCACCTTTCGTTCGGCTCCTTTTCCCACTCGGGGACCCCGGCTTCCCTCTGCGAGGAGACAAATCCTGATGCTGCCGCCGGGGAGGGGACAGGTCAGGGGTGTCGTGACGCCGTCTCCTGGGAGGGGACAGGTCAGGGGTGTCGTGACGCCGTCTCCTGGGAGGGGATGGATCTGGGGTGTCGAGACGCTGTCTCCTGGGAGGTGACAAGTCTGGTGTATCGNAGGTCGCTGAGGCTGTCGCGTGGGTGGTGATCGATCAGGGGTGTCGTGACGCCGTCTCCTGGGAGGTGACAAGTCTGGTGTATCGTGACGCCGTCTCCCGGGAGGGGATGGCTCAGGGGTGTCACGACGCTGCCTTTTGGGAGGTGACAGGTCGGGGGTGTCGTGACGCTGTCTCCTGGGAGGTGACAGGTCAGGGGTGTCGTGACGCTGCCTCCTGGGAGGTGACAGGTCAGGGGTGTCACAACGCTGCCTTTTGGGAGGTGACAGGTCGGGGGTGTCGTGACGCCGCCTCCTGGGAGGTGAGGGCTCAGGGGTGTCGTGACGCTGCCGTCTCGGAGGAGAGAGGTCCAAGGAGCCGTTTTGTTTCCCTGCTGGGGGCGAGGGCTCTGGGGAGTCGTGGCGCCGCCGCCTGCAAGGGCAGAGAAGGTGACAGTGAGCCCCGTTTGTTTGGAAACAAAGCAGGACCCGCAGAGCTGGGAAGCTGACCAAGGCTGGGAACAGCTTTGTGAATGTGGATTCATATGGATTCTGCACCCCTGAGCCCCAGCCTTCCCAGAGCAGACCCCAGAAACCCTCCAAGGCAGCCTGGATCCCAGCAGAGCTGGAATTTTAAAATCTCCACCATCACCATCATTCAAACTGACAGGGATCATCACCCCAATCTCCCTGGCAATGTCACAAACACGCAGAGCTGCCAGCCCCCTGCCCCAGGCAGGGGTTACCCAGCAGGGAAAGGTATCCAGGAGTGCCCACATTTCCCAGCAGAGCACCTGGAAAGCGTAGGACCGGACAGTCAAACCCAAAAAACCAGAGTGAACTGACAGCAGAGGTCCTGGTTGGAGCCTCCATACCTCGTGGCAGACTTGGCAGGTCCCGAAATATCCGAACTCTGTGAGTCCTCATCTGAAGGAAAGCAATGGGAACCACCATTATTACAGCTCTGCACAGCTCAGCAGCCCTCCAGCACCTCGAGGATTATTATGGATTTTTTTTTAGCTGGCATTATTTTTAACTGCCATCATTGTTTGGAGACGCCAAACATTAAGGAGAGAGGGAGGAAGGGGCTGCTGTCACCTCCTAGAAGCTTCCATTTGGAGTTGGTCCGGAATTCCTCCATGAGCTTCACCTCATCGGGGCGCTCATCAATGAACTCTGCCACCTGCACACAGCGCAGCAAACACCAGGGGCTCGCAAAAGGCACAATTCTCACTCCTTACCCAACTTAAACCCAGCAATCCCAGCCCGTCTGCCTTGTTCCGGCAGCTGTTCTGGAGCACAGAACCTCCGTGCCGGCCCCTGGAACGCCCGGGTGCAGAAAGAACAGGCTGCTCTGATCCGCGGGGAGCTCACTCGTTCTTCCAGAGCTCCGAGCAGGAATCCCACCCATCCCTGAGGCAGAGCCCCGCACAACACAGGGCAGGGAGAGGCGCTTTCGCAAAGTTCTCCCCGAAGGGAGACACGAGGTGACCGTAAGAACAGACTGAGGGTGTGAGACCGCGCCTGACGGCACTCCCCGCTCACCACAGGCAAGTCCCCCTCGTCCTCCTCCTCCTCCTTCTCCGGGGCGGCGGCGATGCTGCTCCAGCTCACATCGTCATCCACGATGCGCATCCTGGGACAGGGACAGGCGCTGCCGTCAGGAGCCGACCCGCGGCGGGGGAGCCCTGGGGGGCGCCCCGGCCCCGGGGGGCTCGGAGGGACGGCCTGGAGAGGGGGTCCCGGGGCAGCGCGCTCGGGGGGCNACAGCGGGGGGGCGGTGCTATAGGCGTGGCCAAACGGCAGCTTGGATATGAAATGAGCGGTGGGCGTGGCCACGCGGCCGCCGGGGTTGCGATGGGAGCAGCACAGAGGGACACGGATCAATCAATTTCATTAATCAGCTTTATTGGGGAGTCGCCTCCACTGCCACCCCCCTGCCCCAAGACATCAGCGCCTCACGCAACACCTCCCCGCGGGGCGCCCGAGGCCCGGCCCCGCTGCCTTCGGGCTGCAACAGCTCCCCAGGAAGGGGAGGGGAGTCCTGGCCCCACACCAGTCCTGGTCCCTGGAGCAGTTGGGGAACGGGGGTGGGAGGGCTGGGGCGGCCCCCGCTACCGGCCCGAGGCCGCCTCTGGCTCGTAGCCCTCTGTTTTCATGTCGTTCAGGCCCAGCTCTTCGTTCTGCTCAAAGGTGCGCTCGTAGCGCCGCACGCTCAGCTCCGGGTCCTCTTCAGGCGCGTACACGTTCTGTGAGGACAGGGGGGAAGCTCCTGCACTCCCTTCTGCCCACAGGCCCGGGCACCAGCACAGGCTGTGAGCCCTGGGCAGCTCCCAGCGAAGCACCCACAAAGCCGGCAGGGGTTTCAGGAACCTGCTCGTGCCCAGAGCTCCAATGGGAACTCCACTCCCAAGGGGTGCCGGGGAAATAAAACCCCCCAGATTGGTCAGGGAGCCCACGCCGAGGGCCCAGGGCTGTACCTGAAGGTAACTGTTGCCTGCAGGGTCATCCATGATGAAGTGAGCCTGGGCCCTCCCCTCTATGATCTGCAGGAACAGAGCACGTCCAGCTGTTAAGGCTCTTCCTAAATCCTTCAGCACTTCTGGCATCAGTGCCAGGCATGGAAAATCCAGAAAAAACTCACATCCTGCAGCTTCCCAATGAACTCCTGCAGCTTCCCTGTCCTGCTGGGCGTGGAGCTGTCTCCCAGAGTGAAGGGGTTCTTCTCCACCTGCAAGGGCAGGTGAGGCAGGTGTGAGGCAGGCAGCCCCCCCAGCCAGCCCCGAGAGGGACAGGGAGGGAGGGGGCTGAACCCAGGAGCACTCACCAGGTCCCGGATGTCCTTCAGCAGCCCCTCCAGCGTGGTGAACTTCCCTCCCAGCGCTCCCATGCCCAGCTCGAACTCCAGCTCGGGGATCTCCACGCTGCACGTCTCTGACTGCCAAGGGGAGCAGCCCATGAGCCCCACGGAGGGAGGGCTGGGCTCCCCCGGGCTCCCCACAGCAGGACAGGGCAGGTATCCCAGGGCACTACACCTTCAGGATATCCCTGGTCATGTCGGAAGGGTCCGTAACGCGGAGGGTGATCCTGGTGCCTTGCGGTTCGATGGCTCCTCCAGACTTCACCTGCGAACAGCTGGCAGTGAGCTCCACAAGTCAAGCTCAGGTCACAGCCCCAGGCTCTGACAGGGCTCATCCCAGAGGCCGCTCCAGGCCTGGGACAGCAGCCTCAGCACCCAGCACACGGCACCTCCTGACAGTGCCCCCAGATCCAGTTTCCCTCCCAAGAGCCCCACAGGGAAGCGGAGCCCAGGGCCCAAGGCACGGAACAGCACTCCCTCCAGCTCACCTCATTGGTCCTGTGCCCACAGGAGTCGCAGTTGGTGGCCATGATAATCACTTCCTTAAAGTGTGGGATTTCTGGAGCAGGGAGTCAAGGCAAACATCAAAGCAGCAGCCGAGGGATGGCAGGACCCCACTGGGAGCTGCGAGCAGCCCCGAGACAGCTCTGCACCCCAACAGGCCCCGCCTGAGAGAACCGATGCAGGCCTGTGGCGCAGCAGGGAGAGCCCAGGGCCATGCAGCGCCCCTCACGCCCAGGGCAGACCCCCGCCCGTGCCCACCCTCGAAGGATACGCACTAACTTCATGTTGGTGCTGGCCGGGGCGTTGCACTCGGGGCAGTTGGTGTTGAACTGCAGCACCTGGGGGAGGGAAAGGGCAGCCAGAACGTCCCAAGCAGCCCGGGGCAGCTGTCCTGAGCGTCCCTCAGCTCTGCAGCACCACGCACCTCGTCCCTCAGGTCCTCGGCAGCGTCCGGCGGCTTGGCGTCCACCTCCTCTCCCTGCAAGGGAAGCGTGAACTCCTGTTCCCGGGTTGGGGGTGTCCCGGGGAGCCAGGGGCTGATCCAGTCACCTCCAGTCCCAGCATGGCAGACTGCTGGCGGCTCCTCCTGTAGTGAGTGACCACGAGGGCCTCGTCCCGCTGTGGCGCGTGAGGGTTCTCCACAAAGCTGTTCCCAGAGGGATCATCGAGGATCTGCGGGACAAGGGGGCCTGAGGGAGCCGTTCTGCACCCCTCATCCAACCAGGCCTGCCCTGCTGTGAGCACTCACAAAGGTGAAGGGGGAACTGACTTCCTTCAGCTGCCTCAGTTTACCAATGAACTCGTCTATTTTCCTTGCCACCTCTTTGTCTGTTGCCTGGAAGAGAACAAGGAATCACAGAATCCTTTAAAATGGAAAAGACCCCCAAGATGGGATTCAGCTGCTGCAGGGGCAGCCCAGAGCTGCTGACAGAGGTGACTGTGGCACAAAGCAGAGCACTGCTCTCCGCACCAGCCCTCTGTGACTGCACAGGGCAGGGGATGGACATCCCAAGCATTTTCCATCCCTGAGGAGCTCCCCCTTACCCTGCGGGCGGGCTGGTCCTGCTCCAGGCCTGCCACAGCTCTGTCAATGATCCCCTCGATGGTGGTGAGCACTTGGGAAGGGACGAAGACAGAGGTGACGGCACCATTCACGTATCCCAGGAGCCCCCCCAGGAACTGCTCCCATTCACCCACCTCCCTTCTGGCTGAAGGCAGGGATCTCAAAGTCCAGCTCTGGAATTCGAGCCGAGGCACAGTCGGTCTTCACCACCTCCCTGTTCATGTCCTGCACACACAGCCAGGGAGCAGCCTGAGGATCACCAAGAGATCCAGGGGCTCCCACACACCGGGATCACAGAGAGGTGTTGGCCCCAGCCCCCTTTCCCTTAGGAATGTGGAGATTTTGGGCCTGGAGCAGGGCGGGAGGCCCTGCCCACCTGGCGAGAGGTGACGGCCAGGGCGTAGCGCACGCCCTGCTCCTGGATCCTGCCCGCCGACTGGATCTCCGTGTTGGACCAGGAGCAGCTGTCGCAGGAGAAGGAGCTGACGATGATCTCTTTGAAGAAGGGGATCCTGGTGAGCAGGAGCCGCGTCACTCCCTGCGGCAGTGAGTGGCCTCGTGTGAACCCGAGTCCTGGGGGCGACGGCCCAGGGCCCTGACAGCGCCCCCCGGCACGGGCAGGTCCTTGCCCCCACCCTGCCTGCCCCCCAGAGCTCTGCAGCCCTCCACCGACCCCTGCCCGCTCCGCCCCACCACCACCGGAGAGCCCTGACCCCTGAGCC
>WBMY01008603.1:29821-111616 GCA_013397315.1 Donacobius atricapilla
GCACAGGTGAGTGGGGACAACCCTCGCGAGGGTCGTGCTGGGAAGGGGACGGGGTCGGGACCCCCGTGGCCCCCCCCCGCTGCCCCACATCCTGCGCTCTGCTCTCTCCCCAGCCATGAAGGCGTCGCTGCTGCTCCTGCTCGCCTGCACGGCCGTCCTGGCGGTGGGAGCAAGTAAGGGCCAGGGGGCTGGGGCTCAGGGGGCTGGNTGTCCCTGTCCCTGTCCCAGTTCCTGTCTCTGTCCCTGTCCTGTCTCTGTCCCTGTCCCTGTCCTGTCCCTGTCCCTGTCCCAGTCCCTGTCCCAGTCCCTCTCCCTGTCCCCGTCCCCGTTCCCCGGTGCCGGCGGGGAGCCCGGCCAGGGCCCCGCGCTCACCCCTCTCCCCTCCCCTCCCTGTGCAGGCAGTGGCTGTCGGAGAACGTGGAGCTGGCGAAGCAGCGGCTGGCGTGGCTCAAGGAGCGGCTGGCGGAGCTCTGGAAGAAGACTCCGGCCGTGTAGCCTCGCCGGGGGATGCCCGGGAATTGTTGGGGCTGGGGACCCCCCGCTGTCGTGGTGCTCTCAATAAAGCGGGGCTGACACAAACGCTGTGGTGGCATCACTGGGGGGCTGGCAAGGAGGAGTCGTGACCCGCAGGGAGAGGGAGGGCTGGGACAGACACCAGCACTGGGATGTCTGTCCCCTGATGTCACACGGCCGTGTCAGAGTGCCCAGGGTGGCAGGAGCCGGGTGCTGTGCTGCTTACACAGGCTCCTGCAAATTCCGTGCCACCATACTCCAGCCCCCTGTGTGGGGCTGAGCACCGCGGGCAGAGCTGGACTCAGTGCGGGGTGAGCCCAGGGCACCCCTCAGCAGCTCCCTGTCTCCCCACTCCCTCTGGGTCCCCCAGTACCCCCAGCTCAGAGCACCCCCTGCCCCCTCCAGCATCCACTGCAAAGACTGAGCGAGCTCCAATAACTTAAGTCAAGTTTATTTGTCAAATGGGAGGCAAAGCTGAGAGTGACGCCGGGCTGGGGAGGGAATTCTAGGGGAGGAGGGGGTCTCTGGGGAGGACACCCTAGGGCTGGGCTGGCCCAGGGCTCCTGCAGCCTGTCCCCAGAGCCCCCTGAGGAGAAGCACCCAGGGCAGGGCAGGGAGCGGGGCTGGGGTCAGTCCCTGGCCGTGCCGGCCGGCAGCTCAGGCCACGGTCTTCTGGAGTTCCTCCAGCAAGCTGAGGAAACGGGCCTTGAGGGTCTCGGTGTAGGGGGTGAGGCGCTCCTTGAAGTCCTGCACCAGGGGCGTCATCTTCTCCCGCAGGTTGCTGAGCTGCTCCACCACCTTGGCCTGGTACTCAGCGGCCTGGGGGATGCCCTTCTCCCGGATCTCCTCCAGCTTCTGGTTCAGCTTCTGCCGCAGCTCGTCGCTGAAGGGGGCCACGTTCTTGCGCAGCTCCTCGACGTGCCCGCGCAGACGGTCCCGCGCCTCCTCGGCCACCGGGGTCAGCTTCTGCTGCAGCAGCTCCACCTTCTGCTTGCTGAGCTCCTTCAGCTCCTGGGCGAGGGGCGCCAGGCGCTGGCGGTACTGCTCCAGATCTTCCGTCCACTTGGCAGAGAACTGGTCCAGGAAGGGCTTGATCTTCTCCTTCACCTCCTCCAGGTCCTTGGTCAGCTCCTTGCGCAGGGACTCGGTGTCTTTCAGCCACATCTCCCGCACCTCTTTGTAGTAGGGGGCCACATCCTCTCTCAGCTTGGCGGCGGCTGCGCCCAGCGTGTCGAGGTTCTCGCCCAGCTTCAGGCTGTGGGAGGGGAGGGAGGTCACACACGGAGCCCGGGGCCCCCCGCCAGCCCCCCGCCACACAGCTCCCACTTACTCCAGCTGTTTGCCCACGGTGGAGGCCTCGAACTGGGCAATGGCTTCCTTGCCGCTGGCCTTCACTGTCTCCAGGTACACATCGAGCATGTCCTTGAGGCGATCCAGGGGGGCCTGGGGCTCATCGTGCTGCCAGAAGGAGCGGGCCTGGGTGCCTGCGGAGAGAGCCGCCTGTGCTCAGGACGCGCCGCCCGGGGACGGCTCCAGCCCTGCCGAGGACCAGCCCGGCTCGGGAGGGACCAGGGAGCCCCTTGGCTGCCGCCCGACTTGCAAAGCGCTTCGGAAACCGGCGGCTTCCAGCAGCGCTCGCGTCGGGCTCAGCCTCCCCATCCCGCCCGTGCTGCCCCATCCCTCCCGTGCTGCCCCATCCTTCCCGTGCTGCTCCATCCCTCCCGTGCTGCCCCATCCGCAGCCGCCGCAGCCCCGTCCGGACCTACCCGTCAGGCAGAGCAGGGCGAGGGTCAACACCACGGCTCTCATCTTCGCGTTGGACCTGCGGGCAGAGCAAGAGAGTTGGGCGCGGGGGGCTCCGGCAAACCCGACCCCGGCGGGGGCTGAGCCCCCGGCCCGGCTGGAGGGGTCCCCGCCGGGGCGGCGGGCGAGGGGCGCCGCTCTGTCCCCGCGGCTCCTGCGGAGCAGCCCGGGCTCTTACCAGCTCTCTCTCCCGCTGCTGCTCGTGCCGTGTGAGCGGCCGGGGCTCCGCCGCCGCTATTTATGCCGGAGGGGCAGTTCCGCGGAGATAAGCCAGCGGCGGCCCCGGGCCGCGCTCCCGGCGGGCGATGTGGCGCGCAGGGTTCAAGGATCGCGCAGCATCGCGGCGGAGCGCGGGCTTGGCAGGGGCGGCGAGCAAACAGGAGCTCCCCGCGGGACGCGCCCGCCCGGCCAAGGAGCTGTTTACGCTCCCGGTGACCCAGATTCCCGCTGGCCCCGCGGCCTTGCCGGGGCCCCTCGCAGCCCCCGGGGATTGGCCGCCGGCCCGGGGACAAGGTTTATTCCCGCAGGGATTTGGCCGGCCGTACCCGGACCCCTCGCCTCGGCCGCGGGGCTGAGCCCCGTCCTTCACCGCGCCGCTGGCGTCACCCCCTTTTCCCGCGGTGCCCCCAGCTCAGAGGAGCTGTGCCCCCGCCCGCCCTGGCTGGGGAGCTGGGCAGAGCGAGGGCTCAGCTCGCAGCAGGCACCAGCACCGGCACGGCCCCCCCAAAACTCCCCGCAGCCCGCGCCAACCCCAGGTGCTTCCCTGTCCCATTGGCACCGGAGCAGGGACGCACAGGAATCAAGCGCACAGGGCTGAGCCCGGCCTGGCAAGGGGACAGAGGGGACACGGAGAGAGGGGCCATGTCCCCAGAGGGGCGTGTGCGGGGCTGGCAGTGCCAGGGGGAGCTGCCACAGAGGAATGATGCTCCTGTTTCACGGTGGCACCGGCTCCCTGCAGCCCCAGCCCGTGCCAGCTCGCCGGGCACCTCCAGGGCATCGCCAGCCCAGGTGCCGCAGGGTGCCGGAGGCGCAGGCACAGCTCCCTGCGCCTCCCAGGCTCTGCCCACGGCTGGAAAAGCCCCGCTGCAGCAGAGGCCCGCGCGGGGGCAGGTCTGCAGCACTGCCTTTCCCCATACGGTGAGCCGGGCTCTGCTCGCCCCGGCTGCAGGGGGGCTGCGAGGGCTGGGGGGCTTTGGGCAACCCAGCCAGGGGGGCTGCTGGAGCCCGGGGAAGTGACAGGATGGACGGGGGACACAGCAGCTGCCGCCCCTCGAACTCTGGCGTTGAGCAACAAGGCAAACAAGAGCCCGGGGAAGATCATAATCATGGTTTTATTTGTTATGATCCCACTGTCCAACTAATTGACTAGTTGCAAGTGACCCACAAAAAAATGGACTGAAGATTTACCGAAACTTCTTTTTTTTTCCTGTTCGTTTTTAGTCCAACATAAATGAGGAAGAGAAAAAAAAAATACTTCTGACATTTCCGAAAAACAGAAATAATAGCAAAGTATATTAATATACATTCAACATATACTGCGCGTATTGATTACTACAATACAAAGCCATGATAAAAAAAGTGTGATACTGCGGATGGCACGGTGACGCCCTGCGGGGCGGCTGCTGCTGGGGGGGGCCCGGCGACTCTCCCAGGATACAGTGTCATGTAAACAAAAGGAAAAGGAACCAGAGGGACAGAGCAAAAGGCTTCCAGCGTTTCCCACCCTTCCCGCTTGGCCCCGCAGGCCGGGTGAGGGCCGTGCACGGCCGGGCTGGAGAGTTTCCCTCCTCTCGGAAATTCGGGATTGCAGAGCCGTCAGCGTTGTTCTCCCGGAGAAGGGGAGGCCGGGAAGAGGCACGGGGCAAGGACAGCAAAGTCACCTCTGCCGTGCTGGTTTCACACTTCCTTCTGTGCAAAGTCAGGAGGGCTGGGCCGATGTTTCCTTTAGTTTTAAAAAGTATTCCAGAAAAAATGTCAGTAAGAAGGATCTGAGCTGGAGCTTGTCAAGTCCCAAAGGCAAGGGTGACACCACGTGCTCCTGAGCCCCAGCGGGGAGGGCCTCCCACTCTATCCACCACGGAAAGGATGGAAAAGGGACAAAGAAGAGACCTCCGCACGTCCCGACTGTGTAAGGAGAATTACCACTGTCGCCACTGGCACGAGAGAAAACCAGTCACAAGTACAATGTCATTAAAAGAAATAAAATACTTTGAACAAAAGGTGCAAGTCACAATTCATATAGAACAGAATCTAGTTAAAAATTTCTCTCAAACAGAAATTCCTTTTGCCTTTTATTAATAACAATAATAATAAAACAACATTTACCAAAAAAAAAAAAAAAAAACGATTCCTACGTGATCAGGAGGAAGAGCGAAGGAAACAAAGAAAAATCCATCTGCCCTACGTTAGCCAGGAAAAGAAAAAACCCCAAGTCGTGGCAGATTTGGAAAGAAAAGGGAAGGGAGGGCAGGGGTGATGCTGTCAGCACCCCGACACACAAGAGGGAACAGAGCAGACAGAGGTGAGACGAGAAGTGGATTGCACCGGGGTGGGGAGGGCCCCCGCCAGCGCTGCCAGGCCCGAACCCCCCAGTGCTGCGGGACAGGGGGCAAGGAGAGCGTGGCCTCCATCCAGGAGTGGCTCCAGTCCCCTTGGACCTGCTGAGGGCAGGCTCCAGGGAGGCCCCGGGCAGGGCCAGCCCCCAGAGCAGCCCGGGGGCCGAGGCCGATCCTCCGTGTCGGGCTCAGGGCTCTGGGTGTAGCTGGAGTTACAGGCAAGTGTGGCAGAAATTAAAGAACCCAAAGGAACGACACACTGGATGAAGTGAGGATGAGGAAAGGGGCCATGGTATTCCAGTTAGTCAGAAATACTACGGCAATTTGGCGCAATGCTGCTAGATACTGTTGGTTTAAAATGGACCTTTTCATTTCAAAGCTGTACACAAACCCTGCAAGAGAGAGAAAGAGAGGTGTTAGGGGACACCGGAAGGGCACATCTCCTCCCACAGCCCTCCAGCACTCCCAGGCCGATCCTGACCCTGCCCCAGGAGAGAGACCCTGCCATGCAGAGGGGCTGAGCACAGCACAAGCCTGGAGGGAGGGATGCTGTCCCTGGGCGAATGAGGGGAGAGCAAACAGCTTCAGCACAGGAGCTCCGAGCGCATGGTCCCAAGCCCAGCACCGGAGCAACGAGCAGGGAAGGCGACCCATGGAAGTGAGGCCATGGAGGCAGCCCGAGGCGTGCTGAGAGAAGGACACAGCGATACTCACGCCCTCCTGGTTACACCCCCGCCTGCTCCATCCCAAAGGGCACCTCCGGGTGCTTGTAGCTCAGCAGGACGTCCGTGATACACGTCGAGGGGTAGCAGGAGGTGTTGAGGTGCTGGCTGCCATCGCCCAGGTTCGCGTGCTCTTGACCTTCCAAACTCTCCCCACATTCTGCAAAGGGCAAAGAGGTGACTTGGCACCTGTGACAGCTCCCCGAGGAGCTGCCCCAGCCCCCCTGCCCCGTGGGCAGCCCCGGCGCTCACCCTCGCCGTCCCTGTCGTGCAGCTGCTGGCTGGCCATCAGCGAGGACTGGCTGAGCACGGCGTCCGACATCCGAGCAGAGCTGAGGGCTTTTCCTGCCATCAGACTCATTCCAGGCAAGTTATCCAACTGCACCTGTGGAGACAGCAGGACACACTCAGGGGGAGCTCGGGAGGATCCTGCTGTTCCCCATCTGCCCATGGACAGGGAGCCTCGGCAAACCTTCAAGGTTTGGAAAGACAAGAACTGCATCAGGCACAGCTTGGGTGCAGCCTGTGCCTTCAACAGGAGGATGGACTGAATGGTCCAAATCCCTCTAACAGAACCACAGCATGGCTGGGGCTGGATGGGAGATCTGGAGATCACGCAGCACAAAGCCCTGCCAAGGCAGGGACACCTGGAGCAGGTGACAGAGAAACACAGCTGGGTGGTTTTGGGATGTCTCCAGAGAGGGAGACTCCAGGCCCTCCCGAGGCAGCTGTTCCAGTGCTCTGCCATCCTGCGTGGAAAGAAGTTCTCCCTCATGCTGAGGTGGAACTTGCTGTGTTTTAGTTTCTGGCCATCGCTCCCCATCGTGTCACTGGGCACCACTGAACCAGTGGAGCTGTCATTCCCATCTACAGCAGAAGGGAGCTGGAGCAAAGCACCCATCAAGCTTTGGGCAGGACAGTTCCCAACACCCCAAACCCCTCAGGGCACAGAGCACAGAGGTCTGGGCTACCATGACCGGCTCCTTCACAGCACCGCAGGACGCACAGGGGGGCTGGGGCTGTGTCTGCAGAGCCCGGGGTGGCCACAGCCAGGCCAGGCTGTCTCAGAGGAGGGACCTGGGAGGCAAAGGCACCTACGTAGGCATCATCACTGTTCTGGATGGTGTGATGTCTCTGCAGGGTGCGGGGCCGCGGGTGCTCGCTGGACGAGGGGCGCACGGGGTAGCCCAGGCCGTTGTGGTCAGGCACCTGCATGGCTTGGCCGGGGGAGCTCCTGTCCATGCAGTTCCCCACGATGGACTCTTGAAAACCAGACAGAAAAAGGACAGGTTAGTACAAGGAACCTGCAGCTCCTGTGCCACTGCAGAACTGAGATGTGATGCCACACACGAACGCTCCTTGCAGGCAGAGCAAGGACAGGACCCCTGCCTGCTCCAGTTGGAGTGGTGAGGCACCACTGCCCCCACTTGCACTCACACAGGCTTCTCCCTCCAGCATTAATATTCCAGAAGATCCCAGTGCTTGCTGCCTTCCATCAGGCCTACAAAAGCAGCCTAAAGCTGGAGGCGCTGGGGCAGGAGAACAGAAACCAGACCCTTCCCCACTTCTGCCTTCCCCTCGAGCCTGAGCTCGACCCCCAGCGTGCCCGCATCGTTACACAAGGGCTGGGGGAGCCTCCAACGCGGGATGTTCCAGCAGGGCCCCTTGGCAATTGTAAGCAACATAATCCCGCTGGAAGAGCTGGCCAGGATCTTCACTTTTATCAGATGACTTCTCCCTGCCCTCCCACAATCTGGCTGCGGGAGCACACCAGTGTTCTGCCTGGCAAAGTCCATCTGCGCTGCAAGGTCTTGTGACTGAGGGCAAAGGCCACATTCCTATCAGGCAGAGCCTCTCGTCATCAAGTACAAGATGTTTTGGATAAAGTCCTGAGCCATGGAGGAGCCTGTCACCGGGGCCGAGCACAAACGCCCGACGTGGCTGCGAGCGCTGGGGAGCTGCCCCGAGGTGACACAGCTGCAGGTACATCCCTCACAAAGCCAGAGCTTTCCCAGGCCTTTGGCCAGTGGGGAGGGACGTCCTGCTGTGCTGGGACACCGCACGGCCCAGCTGCCTCTGCAACTGCTCCACAAAGAGATCTCGCAGAATGCTAGAACATCCCCACTCGGACCCACAAGGATCATCCAAACCCAACTCCCGGCTCTGCGCAGGGCGGTCCCAAAATCTGCCCACAAATAGAATTCAAGTGAGACTCTATCCCATGTGGTCCCCACAGGCAGGTGAGCGTGGACAGCACAGCCAGCACACCGCTCCCCGTGCCCTTCCTCCCTCAGGACTGTGGCATCCCTGCTGGAGCCCTGTCCCAGGGCAGTCAGAGATGCAGCCTCCCCCTGCGTTTGCACAACCGTGGGGTTACGTGCGGTTAACAGTCAGCTTTCCCGGAAAAGCGAGAAGGAAAACATGAGGTAACAGATGTTAGCGGATCAGTGCCACCCACACACTGCTTGGGATGCTGCTCCAACTGTGGGAACAGTGGAGGGGGCCAGCAGCCTGCTGCTCCAGCTCCACAAACAGCCCCGGCCCCTGCGCCGCGGGGGACGAGTTCCCCGAGCCTGGAAGAGCCAGGACCCAAAAAGCAGCTGCTTCCCAAGGCCAGCACTGCACCTCTGGGGATGCTGCTTTGCACCGAGGCACCCCGAACTCCCAGCCCCAGCCCTGCGAGGAGAGCCTTTCATCCCCACATCCTTTGTGTCGCTGTGGCATGTGACGCTGGCACGGCGCTGCCGCCAGCTCGGCTCCCTCCGCGCCGAGCCCAGGCAGGGTTCCCACGGGCAGGGCTCCCAGCCCCGGGCCGGCTATGTCGGAGCAAAACTGGAGCAGGGCTGCTCACAGGCAGCTCGGTCACATCCCAAACAGATCTGGTTGGCTCCCAAGGTCCCCGGCTGCCATCCCTGGCAGATGCTCTGCAGACAGGCACAGCTTTGTGATCAGTGTCAGCACGTGCCCTTGGAAGCACGGACACTCCCGAGCCACTGGGAAATCACGCTCTGCTCCAGGGGAAACACGTCTGGGGAGCTGAGGCAGGGAGAGAGGATACCCCTCCAACTGCACCCACATTACACAGTCTAAGGAAAAGAGTGGGAAAAGCCAGGATGGAGGATTTGGTGTAGGTCACTAGTGGGAAAGCCCAGGGACACAGGATTTGGTGTAGGTCAGTAGTGGGAAAACTGAGTGATGTAGGATTTGGTGTAGCTCAAAAACCCAGGGGTGTAGGATCTGCTGCAGGTAAAGGTACCTGGGAAGCTCTGAGGTGACTCTGCCTGGACCTGAAGCGGCGCAGGCCTGAGTCCAAGTGGGTTATGGAGGCCACAAGGAAAAGGGTACAAGCAGTTGCATCCCAGGACGTAGTTTACTACAAACAGCCCTATCACAAGGGCTTTACACAAGCCTATTTGTAAACATTTATTTGCTTTTACTCATTTACAAGGCCTTGCAGTCTAAAGTCCTTCTCCTTTGTGTATCGAGTCCTTGCATCAGCAGCGTGGGGGCTGAGATTTGGCTTCTGACTTCACCAAACCTCACTGTCATCTAACGGGCTACAGTGACAAGATTCAGACTCATGATTTCACACCAAACACCCCTCCAGAGCTTCCAACCTCCACTGAGCCTGGGGCGAGTCCCCCCCACTTCGAGCACAGCAGGGAAGTGGAGCTCTGAGAGCAAACACATCGGGAATTCAGAATTTAGGAGGATTTCAGCACAGCCCAGCCTTGTCCCTGCCCCCTGCCCACGCTCTGGGGGGTCAGGGCTTGGCAGCCCCACTCAGCCCTCCGAGCCAGCCTATTCCAGCCTGGTACTTTCCCAACAAACCCGTGCTGTGTCCCTGAACAAAGCTGGGCCTCCTGTGCCCTGGACACAGCTCCTCTGCAATAGGGCCCTGAGTGCCAAGGGCAAGCCGGTGGCTCCAGCCCAGAACCCCGAGTCCTGCAGGGAATACTGATCTGCCTGCTCAGCCTCTGCTCAAAGGCCTCTTAGCAAGGGGCTCAGAGGGTGTTTTTCCTGCAGAGGAGCCTGTAATTACAGCTCAGGCAGGAATTCTCTGACAGCCCAGCGCTGCCAGAGCAAAGGAGGAGCAAAGGCTCAGCTGCTTCCAAGGAGCAGGAAAGGTCTTCAGACCCTAATGGCGAGTTGAAACTCACTCCCTCCAGAATCCACCCTTCCCAGTTCAAGCAGGGATAGAATCTTGCTGCTGCTGCTGCTGCTTCCCAAAGTGCCAGAGAGGCTGCAAGGCTGCTGGAGCCACAGGCCACTGACCAACACTGTTCCTGTGGGTGTTTGTGGGAGCTTTAGCTTGTGCCTGGACTTGAGCGAATGTGCTTAAGAGCAGAAATAAATGGCTACTGCTACAGTTGGGACGTGCTGGCAGCTGAGCTGTTCCTATCCCTTGTTTACAGGGGACGGGGAACATCACCACCAAGAATAAATCTGTGGCCGCCATGCAGCATCCCTGAAAAGATGGCAGCAAGCTGGGCCCTGGTCTTTACCTGCCTGCAGAAGTAGGTCAAATTCCCAAGGGAAGGAGCCCATCCGGCTCCTTCCTTATTCAACCCTGTTTATTACAGAGGCTGTGCCTGCAATTTACTTCAGGCCACAAAAGCCAGAAAGAATCTCGGAAATTCTGTGCTATGCAAAGTATGTCAGGAAACCCTTGGTGTGCCGGGTTGGGACGGTGTCCTGGGCAGGAAGGGCAGCGGCTGGCATGGATGGACACCTGGCCTGCACGGGCAGCAGGGAGCCTTACCTCTGCTGGGCACCTTATTCCTGAATCCAGGCGTGGGCTGATGCCTGTACTGGTGCGTTCCCAGCTCCTGCGCGGGATTAGCAGTTCCTAGCAAAGATTCGGGGTCCCCGTGCCCTCCTGCGTTTACAAGCAGAGGGGTCTCGTGGCAACCTTTGGTCAATGTGTTTGAACTCTTACTGTCAGGAAAGCTGTCCCTGTTTCCCTCGCAGGCGCAGTCCTCCTCCATGCTCTCCGAGTGGAACAGGGCTGCCTGGTGTCCGTATCCCTGCGGCGGTGGCACGGACGCAGGGACCTGCTGGATACATTCTTGTGCCCTGATTTTTAAGAGATGTTGGGGGCTGTTCTGGGGGTGGTACGTGTCAGCACTCTGATAAGGCAAAGACAACGAATGGCGCTCCGAGAGGTTCTGTCCCATGCTGGTGCCCATGTTCCCAGCATCTCCTTGACTCATATGCCTGAACAACTCTTGCAATTCTTGCTGCTGCTGCTGCTGCTGCTGCCGCCGTTTGATGAGCTGTGCAAATTCTGCCTGGGGCAGCCGCATGTCCGTGTGCCCCGTGAGCGAGTGCCGGGGGGAAAGCAGTCCCTGGAGGATGTGCGGTACCTGCTGGTGTCGGCTGTAGTCGGGGGGTGTCGGGGACAACAGTGCCTGCTGTAGTGCCGATGCCGTGTAGTGCTGCTGCTGCTGATGTGCGTTCGGAGGGAAGCTGGGGTACTGCTCAAGCTGGGGGACCTTCAGAGCCTGCTGGGCTGCCGGGAACCCGACCCCTCCCGGCGGGCTGTAGTTGCTGGGGGAAACGCGGGGCTGCTCCGGGAACAGGTGGGGGTGTAAGTGCACCTGGTCGTAGTTGGCGGGGGGATACCTGCTCACGTTCAGGCTGCAAGGACAAGGAAAAGGACAGGTGACCGCCCTGCTCAGCGGGACCAGAGCTGCTCCTGCACGCGAGGGGCTCCCCAAGGCACGCGGGACAGCAGCCCTGGCCGGGCTCGCCAGCTCCTTCCCAGGGACAGGGAGGGAGCCAGCCCAGCGCAGGCGGGCAAGGAGGCCATGTCTGATGCCGAGATGCTCCCTCCCTCCTGTCTGCAGGCTGCCCCTCGCCGGGGGCAAGCAGGGGGGCTCTCACCTGTGCGACTCGGCGCTGTCGGCGCTGAGCTGCTTGGACAGCTGCCGGTGGCCGTAGCTGAGGGAGGCCATCAGGTTGGCGCGGTGCTGCATCTGGATCTGGCTGGCGCTGGGGCTCAGGGACATGCCCCGTGCGTGGGACGCCAGGCCCTGCCCGCCCACGAGGCTGCTGCCCACCATGTCCCCGGGCTCCTGCACTTGGATGGTGACCTGCTGGGGCTGCTGCTGCTGCTGCTGCAGGGCCAGGCACGTCAGCCCCATGGCCGGGGGAGGGGAACAGTTACCCGACTGCGGGAAGATTGTGTTGTGGGATGGCATCCCCTGGAACTGGGACTGGGAGGCAGCACCTACAAGGAACAAAGACCCTCAGCACCCCTGCCAGCCCAGGGCGAGGCTTGGGAGCGAGATCTGCTCCATTGCCTGAAGCGCTGGACAGGGTTTGGATTAACCTGGTCCAGTGAAAGGTGTCCCTGCTTGTAGCAGGGGGCTGGAAAGGGCTGATCTTTAAGGTCCCTTCCAGCCCAAACCGGGCTATGAGGCTATCATTCATTCCATGACTCTGGGCCAGGCTGGGAGCCCAGTACGTGTCCGTATGGGTGCTCTGTCATGCTGTGCCAGCGTGCAAAGGTCACAGCCAGAGCCCCTTGCACCAAAACAGAAACTCTGCGGAGCTGACAGTGATTTGCATAAACCTGAGCACATCAGCCCTTCCTCCCCACCCCCGGGAGCGATAAGTAAGGATCTTGTGACAAGGAACCCGAGTGCACATTCCAGCTGGCAGCTTCTCCTGAGCTCTCGATAACACCAGCCCTTGCTGCCAGATGGAGAATCTTTTACATCATCAGCAAACTGTGCAGGGCCTGGCTGGGGGGGAACGGAACCCTGGCAAACCCCACACTGCTTCCTCAGGGTTTGATGGGATCACATGGCCCTGCCCCGCTCCCAGAACTGCTTACCATGGGGCTGGAGCACGCTGCTGCTCACAGGGGGTGGGCTGCTGTTGGGCTGCCTGAAGAGATGATTGTTGGGGTGGTTCGGGGGTGGGCTCGATGGCTGGATCCGTAACCTACGCGGGGAAACAAGCACCTTCTCACCACGCCTGCTCCTTGTCAAGCTGCTGTCTCAACTGTGAAGACTGATGCCAAACGCTCCGGGTCTTGCTCAAAATAAACACCATAAAGCCCTTGCGGGGGATCCCAAGGTCTCTGCAGCTTGGCCTCTCTTCTGAGAGCCACCTCACTTGCCCAAGTCATGCAGGGGGTGAGGATGACCTGGTGGCTACCACAGAAACCTGGGGACAAGGGCACTGCAGGCTCACCTCCTGACTCACAGCACCTGGTGAGACATCCTGCTCTCATTTCCCATAACTCAGCCTGCCTCACCTACAAGTCAGGGGGCGAAGGGCAAGGAGGCTGAGCTCACCAGGGGCCTGGAAAGGTGTGAGACACCCAAGGAAGCATGAGAGAGCCTGGCTGCTGAAGTGGCAGCTTCAAACCACTCCAAAGGCAGGACTGTCAATCCTCTGCTCAAAGCAGGTCTGTGCCTTTGAATCGGATTTCTCTGATTCTAAAGTCCTTCAGACAGAATCCAGCTCAAAGGACCAGGCACATTCACCTGGGAACTGGCTGTGCCATTCTGACCCCATAAACCTCCAACTCAGCCTGGCCTCTCCTGAGCGTGTCAGCTCATCCCTGGGCTTCAGGAAGAGTAAAACCCAGAGCTGTGCTAAAGTCATTTCTTTACCTCTGGAGCTGGTGAGTGAGCAGAGCTGGCTGGTTTTCACATGGAGCTTGCAAGGGTGGAGATGGCTGGGGAGGCCGGATACAGTCCTGAACCAAGCACCACAAGAAAACAAGAAGTGTTTGCAGTCAATGTCTCAGTCAGTAAATTTAGAAACACTGCTGGGTGAAGCAGGACATATCCAGATTCACCGCGTGTCCGTGCCTGACTGCAGCCCTGGCTGCCACAGCTACCCCAGCAGCTGTGCAAACATCTCTGCTGAAATCCTTCAGCCTTGCTGCTACAGCAAGCCCAAACTCCCCTCCCTCAGTCCCCCTGGGACCCGCTCACGAGTTGTGTCTGCAGCAACACAGGAAAACAGAGCTAAGCCTTCAGCAGCTCTGGCTCGGGCTGCACTACCTGAATCTGCTGATGAAGAATCTGATGGTGCTGCTCCTGCTGGTACAACATGTGCTGCTGCTGCGTCTTCTCCAGCGTCCTCTCGTCCATGTGCCCCCCGTACATCTTCTGGAGCTGCTCACACTCCTGCAAGGAATTCAGCACGTCCCATGAATGACCTTCTGGTGCGCAGCACCCTGCAGTGTGTGGAATGCCATGCTCTGCAGCCCACCCCTCTGAGATAAAGCTGGCAAAAAAAGCCTGATCCATTCCCTCTGACAGAATCAGGTGTGCAGTGACATGGCAAAAAGCCAGGAAAGCAAGGGGTGCACGTGACACCGAGCTGGCACCACTGTGTTCCCTCAATGCAGGCAGCAAGCTCTGGAAACGACGCGTCAAGGTGAGGAGAGCATCTCATCTGTGCCCTGCTGCAAGGGGAAAGGCCTGTCCTGGGGCCAAATCCTGCTCCAGCCATTGGCAAGTTGTGCCTGGCTGCGTAGGGAACATCCCACAATACACTCCAAAGCCTGGTGGTGGAGCTGCCCTTTCCCAGGACACCCGGGAACAGCCCCGGAACTGCTGCCAGAGGAAATGTGGGAGAGCAGAAGCTGCAGTCTGACAGTGCTGGTGGGCCCTGCAGGGACAGGCAGGACGCCCATGGGTGGGCACAGCATGATGGGTCTCCCCAGAAAAGAGGGGGCAGGAATCCCCCCAGGTGTCCAACTGCAGGTGAGCAGCTCACACATCCAGAAGACACTCAGGGTTTGCTGCAGACACACAGGGCAGGAAAAAACCCTCAGCTGCAAAGTCCCCACTGTGTCCCCCTTTCGTGTAAAGATTCCTCATCTGCCTCCTGAAGCAGCAAGACTGAGGCAATAAAAACTCCCTGTGGAGGCTGTTTGAGGACCCCCAGCCCTCCCTCACCTGCTGAAGCTGTTTGATGCTGCTGTTATTGCCCATCTTCTCCAGGTGGGCTTTGAAGGCCTGGATGCTGGCAGCCCCGTCAGAGAAGCGCCGGACCGGGGAGAAGCGCTCGGTGGGGAGGTGCAGAGTGTTGGAGTCCTTGTAAATAGAACTGAACACAGCGGGAAGGAAGGGGGTCAGTGACGTGACGCCAGCCAGAACACAGACTCCAATACAGACATTCCATTTCCACCAGCCTCCCAGCTGCCTGGGTGCTCCACAGCGGCCACTCAGAACGGGCACATCTAAACCCAGCTGTGCCCAAGGCACCACAAGCCGTCACAATGAGGTTGCTTTGCCATCAGAGGGAGCCAGATTTTTTTCAGGAGCTGTTTTCTCCCAAAGCTGGAGCTCCCCTTTATCGCTGAGCTCCTGCCCTGCCATTAGGTGCCACTTGTGTTATCAGGAGCAGAGATAACCTGGCATACACTCACCACAATGTGCCTCACAACAAACAGCCGGGGCTCTCTGCCTGCCCTCATGGCTTCTGGGCAAGTGTTACCTGTGGAACCTGATTTCTGGGCAAATCATAGAATCACAGAATGGTTTGGGCTGGGAGGGACATCTTCACTATGCCAGGTTGCTCCAAGCCCTGTCCAACCTGGCCTTGGACACTTCCAGGGATGGGGCAGGCACAGCTTCTCTGGGCAACCTGTGCCAGGGCCTTCCCACCCTCACAGGGAGGATTTTCTCCTATCAGCAAAGGATTTCATTTGTAAAGATTCTGCAAATGCCATTTCCAGAACCCAGCAAGCATCAGTTAATGCACAGGCTGCAGCAGTAGCCTTTGTCTGTGAGGTCATGGAGACAGGATCTTTACAGCACCTCTGACACCAAACCCAGCAGAGTCCACCTGGCTGCAGCTGGAGCGGTCCTGAGCTCCAGAGGTCACTCTGAGGGCCTGTTCCAGGCTCCCCTCCTCACAAGGTGACTGATGCTGGACCACTTCCAGCAGGCTGGGGTCTGTTCTGTCACTGTCTCTGCCTCAGGAGGACAAAGTTCAGTTCCCTTCCAAGGAAAGAGCTGTGCTCCTGCCTTTTGAAGCCATCCCATCCATTATCCTGATCCATTTGTTCTCCTGTTGCATTGATGGAAAGCAGAAGGTACAGATAAAACCATGCTGAGTTTTTGAAACCCGTGTGGGCAAGGCAGAACAGCTGCACTTCCCTGTACAGCCGTACTTCAATTCTGCTTCCAGACATTTAATGTGACAAAACCAGGGACTACATATGAAGATACATAAGATGGCTTAAAATAGGTTAAGGGCTAAAATAAAACCCACCTGCCATTCAATAAGGTGCTTTATTTACACAATGACTGCTAATTTCTGTGCCAGGTATGTCATGAACTCACTGCGGAACACTCTGTTTAGACCATGGTCTGATGAAATTTCCATGATTTCCAGAACAGGCTCACAGCACGTTACAACACCAAGAGTGGAATGAGCAGATACCACCCTGCTCATGATGCAACAGCTTCAGGACTCCACAGCCAAAAGACAGAGGTGGCACCAGTGTTATTTACAGCGTAAGTGTGTTTCAAGTCTTGTAAAAATTCCGTTCCTGCTGTGCGTGAGGGACTTGGCTTACCTTTAGGATTTGCAGCAATCCTGAAAGCAGGACACAGCACATTCTGCTTGTTTTGCAAGCTGCACTCCTCTTCCTACCAAGCTGTGGCCCTAGCAGTGTTTCCCCTCCTGCTCTTCCCAACCCCCAGGCACCTCTGAGGGAGTAACTCGAGGGCAGAGAGGTGCTTATCTTGGTTTTCCGGAGCTCCAGCGTGGCACTAGCACTGTCTCAGTCTGCTCAGAGTTCACCTGTCCCTGCTGATTACATCAGTGCTCAGCTCAGCAGGTCTCTGGCTACAATAAAAAGGGTTTTGTCAAGCCTGCCAGTGTGAGCTGCCTGAGGGGCTGAACATCAGCACCGGCCTGGCCTGGCAGCCACTGCTTTCCCAAGAGGCAAACTCCAGTGTGCAGCTGCTTCGCTCCTGGCACTGAGGGGCCAGAGCACTTAAAAGCATTTTTAGGAGGTTTTATTTTTAAGAGGAATTTAAGCTCCCTCTGTGGCACTAGTATCTCCGGTTGGCTGCTGTGACAAGGATTCTGTCACGTTAACACCTCTCCATCAGGACTGTCCCTCCCACACATCCTGCCTGTGTTTAGATCCAATCCAAAGGTTCCCCTCTTTCACAGACTTTGTGATTTTTTTTTTCCTTCCCCAGCTTCCTTTCTCACATCATTCCCAACAAGGGTTCAGGTGAGAAATGAAATTACTCTTGAGGTGCTTTGCAAAGAGACTTTGCAGTCAGAACACACAACTCTGGTGCAGAACAGTGAGGGTTTTAAGCTCTGCTGTGGATGACTCTTAGTGCAATCTTTTGCCTGCATCTGCCTCCAGAAACGTTCTGTAGCAAATCTGCTACCTTGATGCCTACGATTACATAGGGAAAAGCTTTCCTCTAAAAAAATAGCTTATTCCCAATATTTCTGTGCTGGCAGCCAATTCCAGCAAATCATCTCCAGCCACAGAAGTGGGGCCGGAGGGAAGAGCCAGCTGATTCCTGCTGGTCCCTGCAGGCAGGGGGTCAGACACCCTCTGCTCTGTGGGTCTGCTCTTTGTCCCTGCTCCTCCTCCTCCTCCTCCACGCCCCTCCCTGCCAGCGGGATCCTCAGCGCTCCGTTCCAGGGCCACCTGGGCAGGATTCCTGGCGCAAGCTGCCCGGCCGGCCGGTGCCATTACTCACCGGTGCTGGTCGGGTCCCAGGTGTGGAGCCCAAGCCCGGGGTCGGAAGGACTGCTGTCCTAGCTGCCTCTGCAAGTCTGGAGGGATTTCAGCTGTAGGGTTGGTCATGGCCAGAGTGTGCCTTTTTGACCTATTTGCCAAGTATCTGCAACAAGCAGGAGCACATTTTATAAGAGACTGGTGGGAGTACTCCGAAAACAGGGAGTGTTAGATAACCCAGAGAAAACGGGAAGGAAGAAGCTTGTGCAGTGCTCAGAACACGCCACGGACACGCTGCCCGTGCCCGTCACAGCGCTGCCTCACCAGTGCTTTGAGGACAAGCCTAGTTTCAGCTGCTGGTGCTCCACTGCCAGCCTTGGAAGGAAAGAGGAGCCGTTTGCTCTTCCCAGCAGGAAAGCCACGTTTCACCTCAAGGGGAATGCTGGTATGTCCCTTTGGGAATACCCACCTACCCTCAGCGTGGATTCACTGCTCTGGAGCAGCTCTGCCCCTCTGTGCCAGCCCGGGGAGCCAGGGCAGAGATAACGCAGAGGGAGGTGGGCACGCAGGGGAGCTGCTGCCCCTGCCAGGGGAGCCCTCGCTCCTCAGACCGGCCCTGGGACACCCCGGCTCCGGCCGCCAGCAGCGGCCGCCTTGTCCCAGCAGGGGAAGGCTGCCCGAGGAGCATGAGGAAGGGCTGGGCTGAGGCAGGGCTGTGCCAGCCCGGTCCAAGTGCGCCATCTAGTCCCTGCTCTGCGCCGGGAAAGTCGGGAATGGCCCGGGATGTGCAGGGAACGGGAACCGAGCAGCAAGAGGGTCCCTCCCTCTGGAGCCACCAGCACCAAAGCTGGGCTTGCCTCTCACACCAGAGCTGGGAGGCAACACCTTAAACAAAAGCCTGCTCTGCACTGGAAAAGAGCTGCGGGTCTCCTGCAAACCCCCCCAAAGACCGGGGAGGGGGAATTCGGAGCCTCTGCTCCGGCAAGGAGGTGAGGAAGGGCCGGGCAGTGCTGAGAGCTGCTGCCCGCCTGCTGTTCCTGGCACAGCCGAGCCCAGGGCAGTGGGGTCAGCAGAGAGGGGCCGGAGCTCCTGCCCAGGGCTGGCACTGCACCCAGGCTGTGCCTGCCCACGCTGCTGGGATGAACGCCCGCGTGAGAACTCAACCCTCTCTGCTCCGTGAGGCAGCAGCAAGGCAGCTCCGGTAACCAGGCCGAGCACCCCTCGGCCAGTGACACCCGCCAGTCCTCACCTTTGCTCCTTTCCCCTGCAGCTGCCCCTGGGAAGCAGAAAGAGCAGCAAGCGATACAGACTTGCCCAAACCCAGCCTCTCTTTGCTGCCGAAGCCACTTAAGCAGAAGAAGCAGGTTAAGAGTGCCATGGTGCCCCGCCAAAGCCCGTGCCATTAGCTGTTTAAGAATCATTTGATGCAGACAGGGAAAGGTTCCCAAAGAGCTTTACTGTTGTGGTTTGCTAAGATCATTTTATTTCAGCCCTCCAGGGAACAATCCAATCACGAGCTCTAACAGCGTTTCGGGTGGAAGAAAGTTTCCCAAAGCTCAAAGGAGATGTGACTGTTCCCTGGAACAGAGAGAAGACTGTGCTCTGCTTTCAAGGTCAGATTAAGGAGGGCAAAAGCTGCTCACCGGTGGCTGCAAACAGAGTATTTGGGGCAGTGTTCTGAAAAGCTAAATATTTGCATCTGTCCCTGATGTTAATGCTATTTACCCTTCTCCTCTGATGACTACTGACATGTTGCAACACAAAGGGGTGGAGAACAAGTTAACACACAACCTGGATGGTGCTTTTTTTCAAGGCCATCTGGTGGAAGAAGAACATGTGCTGTGAAAGAACTAACGGCAGCGCTGTCGAGAGCAGTGAAGTGACCTCAGAGTCCAAGGGGACTTGGTTTTCAGAGGGATCTGAATATTTCAATGCCTTGCAAAACACCGCACAAGGGTTTCAGAATGTTTCCAGCTGAGCTAATGCTTTAAAGGCTCAACTGAAACCTTCAGGTTTAGAATAGTGAAAAATCTGCCCAGGTAAGATGTCCAGGCATTCCCCTGCCAAGAATGAGATTTATCGTGTTTGCACATCCAGAAAGACCACCTGCTGTCTGAGGGGCTGTCAGAGGACATTTCTGGCCCTATATTAAGACTGTTAACGGCTGTTGAAGCTGTTCTTGAGGCTACAGGTAGGCAAAAGAAGTCTCAGTGCACAGTCTGTCACTGCTCACACTCACTGTTCCTTGGGAGCACTGAGAGGAGCACAGCAGGCCAAGGCTCTGGAGCATGATCTGCACCCACCCCAGTCTGAACAACCCCCAGTCTGAACCCTTGTGAGCCCCTGGGGAGCCACTCCCTTACCCAGGTGATCACCTGTACAAAGGGGGGATCCAGAAAGCTCTTCCAGTTTGAGGTAAGAAGCAGGAGCACCCACCACACGTAGTGCCCAGCTGGTTAGCAGAGAAGAAACTATGCAAAAGCTCCTAAGAAAATGTTAGCAAGGGCATGGTTAGTGTGTTCATGGACTGAGAAAGTACAAGCACATTCTACCCACTTCCTACAATGTGTTTAGAGCAGACACAGAGAACAGAAGTTCCCAGCCTGAGAGCTAATAATGCTCTCCTTATTGGAGCAGACTATTTTAAGGCCTGATGCTAAAATTAGCAGCTAGAGGTACCCGTAATTCCAGCAAGCTCACTTTGTTTGAGGCATCAGAGTTGGATGTTTACTGCATGTCTTGATACAAAAGCTGCTGCACTGGCACCCAAGGCCACAGAGGAGATCCTCCCACCTCCAGCACCCAGCAGGGAGGGAATCCCTCAGCACTCACTTGGCAGGTTAGTGTGGATTGCATGCTGGTGCACACTAAGCACAGGAATTTAGCAGTTCCGAGAGTTTCTGGAGAACCTACTGCTCAACCAGCTACCCATCTCAGGGGAATCCAGCTTTGCAAGCACCCCGTAGTGCCAGAGGAGTAACTGCCTACAGTAATCAACACCCACAGGAACAGGAGGAGTGTTGAGCCTTCGCTGCAAAATCAGCAGTGGTGCCCTGATGAAGTGGCTGTGTCTCAATCAGCTCTGGAACAGCCCAAGGTGAGCCTCATGGAGGTAGGAAGGGCAAATGTTAACAGAGTGGGAGTTACCTCTGCACAGCTTCCTGATCCGGCTCCCCATCGGAGCTCTCCTCATCCACAGGGGTGACAGCTGGGACAGCCTGCAGAGACAGAAACCACAGCTCAGGAGGCCGCCCAGCACGGTCCCCTTCCCACAGGGGACACCTGATCTTCCCAAACAAGCTTCCACAGGGGTGTGTGTTGGCTCCTCTGCAGCACCAAGGAAACCTGGCCAAGAACCCCTTCCAACATTCCTTCCCCAGTCCAACTGCCTGGGCAGGGCTGCTGCTCCTTGGAGAATTCATTGATACAGATGCACCCAGGGAGCGAGAACACGCCTGAATGCCTGAGAGGGACCCTTGAGTTTTCTCCATGGGATCAGCAAAGGACAAAGGCAACCAGTAAGAAGTGCACAAACACCGTCAGTCCCAGGGAGGAACACACAACCCCACCTGCCACGGCCAGGAGAGCACATCGAGTCCTGCCAGGGGCAGCAGGGGAAGCTTTGGAAGCTTTGGCAGCGAGCAGGCACATCCCCGCAGCGCCAGCCCGCTGTGAGCCGGGCACAGCCACCTCTGCCTGCGGGAGGGGATATTTTTAAGCACTCTGCCTTCCCTGTGCTACTCACTGGCGTCATGGTGACGAGCGGCGAGGGGCCCCGGGGCCGCTTGAGCAGCTGCTGTGCGTGCAGCTGGATGTTGGCCCCGCCGTCCGACGCCCGCCGGCCCAGCGGGCCCATCCCGTTCAGCAGCTGCAGGGTGGGGGGCTGCAGCAGGGACTGCTCCTGCAACACACACACGGCACCGTTACCCACCCAGCGGGGAGGGGAATCCCTCAGCACCCGCTTGGCAGGTTAGTGTGGATGCGGTGACATCCCCATCCCCTCTGGGCTTCGGGGATGTCGCCGGCATCTTGGATGATGTGGGGCAGGGGCAGGGATGGGCAGCGTCAGTGGGTGAGCAGGGTTTAATTCTGCAGCTCCCTGCACGCTGCTTCAGCTGCAACCTGCAGCTCAAAGCCGGGCAGCACAGTCCTATTTCTCCCCAGCACGTTTATTAATCTCATATTGCACTGCTCTTTCGTTCTTTAGCTTCTTCACAGAATCACAAAATGGTTTGGGTTGGAAAGGACCTTAAAGATCATCTTATTCCAACCCCCTGCCACAGGCAGGGACACTTTCCACTATCCCAGGTTGCTCAGAGCTCCATCCAACCTGGCCATGGATACTTCCAGGGATGGGGTATCTGCAGCTTTTCTGAGCAAGCAGGAAGTGCTTCACCACTCTCACAGTAAAGAATATTTTCCTAATATTTGAGCTAAACCTACTTTTGAGAACCAACTGGAACCATACATTACGAGAGTAATTCTTGAGGCTGACGCAGTCCAAGGAGTGACAAACAGAGGGAGCAAGTGTGAGCACGAACACCCCTCGCACCTGGCAGGGCACAGCGCACGGCAGGGACCAGGGGCAGTACCTTGTACTCCAGCTGCCCCGTGGGCTGCAGGTTCTGCCTGGGCAGCACATTGTGCATGAAGTTCACATTCGGGGCCACCTGCAGGAACGGAGCCTGAGGAGTGACACGGGGGAAGCCAGGCAGGAGCTTCTGCAGGTCTTCCATGACTTCCGTCCTGTACAATCACATTTGGAGAGGGGAATGAGCCATGATGTGAGGAAACCCCTCTCAGACCGAGTACACCCAGCTTCCCTGATAGAAAGCTTCTTACTGCTCTGGAGAATGGTCACACAGAGCAGCCAAGCCACTCTTTGGTTTTATTTGTTCCTTTTCTCCTATCCAGGCTGAGATTTGCCAGAATGAGCTCTTGGCATTAATCTCGATGGCTTTTATCACAAAAACTTCACCTTGGACATGACAGCAGTGCAGCTCAGGTGAGACACTTGCCTGACCAAAAGCACAGCTTACCCAGAGCTGATCGGGAAGAGCAGGAGGGAAGTACCTCATCCCCACCTAAAATACTGACCAAGCTGTGCAGGGGGACTGAGACCTTTAAAGGAACACCCGGAAGGACCAAAGTCACGTGCTGGGAGTGAATGTCCAGGTTAGAGCGCAGCACTCACCGTGGGTCTGCTACTCCCACTGTGTGCCTCCTCATGGAGAGGTAGCGGACCAGAGCCTCGGGTGAGGGCTCCTCCCCTTCATCACTGTCCAGGTTCATTGTTCCATCAGTCTGGGCACGACAAACATTGGAGATGGTGAAATGTAACATGAGGATCAAAGGAAAGGCTTCAATGTGAGCCAGAAAAAGAGCTTGTAGGGGTCATGGGGATGTGCCTCACCTCCACAATTTGGTTCTCGGGGTTGATGAGTTGGACCTGGGGCACGTTGATGTTCATGGTGTTGCCTGTCTGTTCTGTCTGCTGAGGGGAGGGATCAGGATCAGAAGACACAAACACAGCATTGCTTTACAAACACCGCTGGATTAACAGCAGCCCTAAGCACCTGGAACAGGGAGGTGACCCTGGAGCCAGTGAAGAGCTGTTTATTCTCAAGGGGTTGCCTCATTTACCCCCTTCCTTCTGTTCAGGCAGGGTCAGCATCTCTTCTGCTTCCCTGATGACCTGGCCTCTCCCAAAGCAAGTGCTCAACAGCAGCACAAAGCGGGGAAAGAAGCATCACACAGCAGCCCTGGGCTGGGAACTCCAGCTCCCCAAACGCCCTCAGTTCCTTCCCCTCTGTCACTGGGCGAGCAGGAGACTTGTCTGAAGGACGTTCAGCCAATGCACAAACTGTTCCTAACCTCAGCATCAGGGCACCCTAAGCACACACCAAACTCTCAGGCGAGGAACATTCTGACACTCCAGCCAGGCTGTGGACACCCACGAGCAAGTGTGAGCTTAGCAGGTGAGGGACTGGCCGGCCTTGCAGGGCTGGAAGAACGCTGGCAAAAGGGACGCACCTGGATGTTGGCCGAGGTGGGGAAGGTGATGGTGCGTGGGATGCTGGGCGAGGGTGCAATGCGCAGGTTCTTGTGCCTCTTGAGGCGGTCGCAGAGCAGGCTGTAGATCGCGCTGTAGTGATCGTAGGCGTCGGCTCGCAGCGACTGAAAGGCAAAGCGAGAGCGGTCACTCCTTGTGCAGCCATGAAACACGTTTTACACGGAGCTGGGGTGGCTCAGCTGCCACGCACAGCCCCTGATCAGCGAGAGGGGCGGGCAGGACACGCCGGGCCTCACCTGCACCGTGCGCTCCTTGTCCAGCCCCATGTCCGCCATGGCCAGCAGCACGTCCTCGTTCAGCGGCTCCAGCTGCCTCTCGGTCTTCAGGTGCTGACACTCTGCTATCAGCTGCGAGGGCACAGGCACAGAGTCAGAGCTGACATTCCCCAAGGCGCTCTGATGAGTCACAGTGCTCCCAAGAGCCCAGGCACCGGGCTCTGGCTGCAGCTGCGTGAGGTCTGATGGCAGCCGATCCGAAATCTGCTGCCCCGAGCTCCCAATGCCACGGGGGAGGATACAAAAACGTACGTAGATAAGGAGTGATGTGGAAAGCAAGGCCAGGAGACACAGAAAAGGGAAAGGCCACGCCTGGGAATGAGTGTTCGCGAAGAGCAGAACCAATACTGCAGCCCCACATGCCCAGAGCCTGTTTGAGTCACTGAGCAGACGCTGCTCACTGCTGCTCACCCTGTCAAACTCTGCATCAGCCTCCCCCAGCTTCATCCACTTGTGTTTGCAGATCTGCTCCATGGAGAGCCTCTTGGTCGGGTCCAGCACCAACATGTGGCGGATCAGGTGTTCACACTCTGCCAGGGAAGAGAGGCTGGGTCACTCGTGGGGAGGGACACGGCTGCTGCAGCCTTCCCTTTCCACGCTCCCCTCCGGGACGTCACCTCACAGAAATACTGCTGCTCCTCCGCCCTTCACACCTGCTGGGTCCCCAGTGTGCCACGCTGCTGCAGACACTGATTCTCCTGTGCTAGGAGGAGCGAAGCCACCCTGGCTACACGGAGCCCTGTCACCCTGTCCCTCCCCTCTTGATGTCAGTGGCTTTTGGAGGTTGAGAGCAAAGCACCCTTAGAATGTTCCCTGCACAAGAGCTCCCTGTGAGTGATTTCTCCATCGTATCACGCCTGTGCTGTCACCCAGAGGGACTGCTGAGGCTCTCCTGTTTAGGCTGGGATCTAAGTTTGCTTTGAAAGCTCCACGTTTCAGCAGAATTTTCTGCACGGAGAGAACCTCTTCCCCAGATAAGACAGCAAGTAAGGAAATTTTCAGCTGGGGAACTCCAGGCAAAGTTATTCCTTTACCTGACAGCAGGCAACCAAGTACCTACCCATGACTCTTTGTTAAGCTGATTTTATATGATAATTAATCACATTTTTCACACCCGAGATTTATTATAAAAGTGTTTTTGCAGCAACAGGACACAAACGCTCATCTCTGACGGGGCTGTTGCTGGAAATTCACGCCCCATAATGCCATAAAAAGGTAGAAGTGAAAGAGGTGTAGTGAAGACCCCCGTGGCCCCAGGTGCCTGCCCCCTCACCTGTGGACATGAAGAAGGGGATGCGGAACTTGCCGCTGAGCACCCGCGCGCGCAGGTTCTGCAGGGTGCTCCCGTCGAAGGGCAGGGCCCCGCACACCAGCACGTACAGCACCACGCCGAGGCTCTGCACCCAAAACAAACCCAGTCAGCTACGCCACACGGAATTAAAACCCATCTCTGGGCTTTCGGCACCTCCCCACAGGCAAAATACAGGATGTAGTAGCCAGATGCAGCTTTGGAAGCGTTTCTTTGGAAAACGCTTTTTGCTGTGTCAGGGCTTTTCTCCAAGACATGTAACTGAGCACTCAGGAAGCAAAGCCAAACAAACAGAGCAAAACTCAGATCAAAGCCAGAGAGAAAGAGGCTCATCACATACCCAAATATCAACCTTTGGCCCATCGTACTCCTTGCCTTCAAAGAGCTCTGGAGCAGCATAGGGAGGACTCCCACACCAGGTTTTAAGGAGCTGGCCAGGGGTGAAGATGTTGCTGAACCCAAAATCTGAAAGAACAAAGAGAACCGATGAGAGGAATGTGATCCACTCCAAATGTCCCGAACAAATGGTATCTCAGTAACTTGCTGAGCACACACAAGCCTGCAATGGGTAACTGGTACACGGACACTGGAAATGTCTGAGGTTAGAAAAAACCTCCAGGGTCATTAAGGCCAACCTGTGAGCGATCCCCACCTTGTCACCAGCCCAGAGCACTGAGTACCACATCCAGTCTTTCCTTGGACCCCTCCAGGGGTGGCAACTCCAAACCTCCCTGGTGCCCTGAGATCTGGGCAGAGCCAGCAAGGACAGAGTGCAAAGGGAAAAAGAATGGGAATTCTGATTTTTCCAGAAAGCACTACAGGGGCTGCAAACTTTGGTTACGGTGGGCAGCTCTACAGAGTCAAATCCTTCAGCAAGAGCAAATAACAAATCCTGAAAGAGAAAGGTCTTCACCTCATAGGCAGTCAACCATAAGCTTATGTGGGCACTAATGGCATTCTCTGTTAATTAACCTGCCTCCTCCTGGCTCACAGCTGGGACCTGCACTGCAAAGGGCAAGGAAACCAGTCTGGATCCAAGAGAAAGAAGCTGGTTCTTGTAGAAAGAAAGAATCTTCACTAAATTTCCTTCCTTTTTTTCTCCTCAATTGAATTGAAGCAATCACAATCCAAGAGAGGGGTTCTGAGGTGTCCACACATATTTTCTAACATATTCAAGATTACCAGTTAATTACCAATTAATTCCTAGTTCCACACTGAATTCCAAGTGAGGATCACCAGCGATGGACAACAGCGCTGTGCCGGAGGCAGTCAAATCCCACCAGCACTCCCCAGAATGCGCTGGCTGGTGACTCTGTGCTCCCTCTTGTTGCTCTCCTCACAGGATTTTCCACGACCTAATTTCAGGTGACTCCTCTCCTCCTTTGCACAGCGTCTGCAGAACCCAGGAGACCACCTGGCGCTGCTCCTGCCAGCTCAGCTCCAGGGGGGCACCACCGAATTCCCTTTCCTCGTCCCTTTGCAGGGAGGAAATTCTCACTGGGGAGATGATTTATGCAAGTGGAGAATACCTAATGCTGCCTGTTCCTGTGGGAACACCTGGAGTGCACGCCAGGCTGCTCCAACCCCACCTCAGAATAGAGCAGAGACGGTAAATGTGCTTTAAAGGCACTGTGGTATCAAAACAAGGCACTTACACGCCCGTTGGGTTTTTACTGTTGGCAGTGAAGCCATCTAAACCACCAGTCAGCCTTTGGAGGACCATTCCAGGGAAATAGCTCACACCTGCACAATTGTCTTTTCCACCTCTGCAAGCTTTTGAGCTGCTGCCTCACGTTCAGAGCAGGATGTGTAACAAGCACCTGAGTTACAGCAATAAACGCTGCAGCTCTGGATGGATTTCCCAACACACAGCATTTGTATCAGGTTTAGGCAAAAACTCCTTATGACTGTGGAATTTTGGCACTTCCCATATATCGAGCAAGTTATCCTGGTTTAGTTACTTTTACTTGTCCTTGTAAGTACAGGAGTGGGCTCTGAGCACCTGGGGAAGCAGCTGGATCTTCCAAGGAGTGCACAGCCCGGAGCAGCCCCAGCCCTGCTCACGTGAGGGGCCCGAGGTGCTCCCCGCTCTGCTGCACAGGTCACAGCCAGTGTCAGCAGCAGGGGCAGGGCTGTGCCATTCCAAGGCTGTGCCATGCCAGGGCTGAGCCATTCCAGGTCCGTGCCATTCCAGGTCCGTGCCATTCCAGGTCCGTGCCACGCCAGCTGGCAGCAGCGCGGCCTCGGAACAGACAGGCAACAGCTGCCTCCTGCGCCCTCCTCTGCTTCCTGCACATTGGTCAGCCGGGAATCTTCACCCCTTCCCCATCGTGTTGAAATCCGTCCAGGGATTCACAGCTCTTTTGGACAGGGAGAGGCGGTGGGGAGAAGGGAAAATGCAGAGTCTGTCCTTAGGGAACGGGGCCAGCGGGTCCCAGAGCTCTGCGCTCACCCTGGATCTCGGGTGAAACCTCTCCCTGCGCAGAGCTGCTGCTCTGGCCAGCCCCTCCCGGGACCAGGGCAGTCAGGCTGCTGGGCTCTGTGGGGAGCTGGAGCCAGGCAGATCCTGTACGGGGACACTGCTCCCAGGCTGGAAACGGCTTCCAGACCCCACCTGCGCTGTGGGACTGAGGTCAAGGCTGGGGAAAACAGCAGGGTTTTAAAAACCCTAAGAAAGTTCACTGGAGGATTTGAAAACCCTGGAGCAACTAAGCACGAAATTTAACCAAACAAAAACACAAATTACAACCTAAATAAACTTTTTTAAAATCTATGGCCAAGGAGATGCATAAATCCAAATCCTCAGGGAGCAATCACATCTCATTCCGCAAACAGATGCAGAGCGAAAGAGGCATTTTTGAACAGCAAGGTGAGGCACAATGATGTGATACAGAGAAAAATATTTTAAACAAACATCTCTGCTACAAAACAGTGGGTCCAGTCCCTCAAGCTTCCTTGGAGTGGAGCTCAGGGAGGGGCTTCAGCCTCTACCCAACAAGGATTTCATCCTCAGGAGGGGAAGGAGCAGCCGGCTCCTGCAGATGAATGCAAAGCGATGCATAGATCGGATTCCTCTCCGAAACCATACCCCGGGAAGGCCGGGGTGTTTAGCAATCATCAACTCCTGGCTGAACTCTCCAGCTGGGAGCACAGGGAACGCAGTGCCAGCAGCTACTGACTCAGACTCTGAGAAGGTACACTGGAGAAAAAGCATCCATGGGAAAAATGAGAGCCAGGGTCACAGCACTGGGATCTCGCTGTTTACAGAAAAACAGCGAAGCAGCAATCCATCAAAAACCGACCCAAACAGGGAGCACCAGTGAGACCAGCAGCACTGCCCACCCCGGGGCTGCAGGCTGGGAGCCGGGACCTGCCTAATGCCAGGCGAGGGATTTAAAGCTGCAAATGCATGTGGGGCGGAAAGTGCCAGAAAATCTGCACTGATGAGAGCCTGAGAAGCCCAAAGTTTGAGTTAGACACAGTTAAAGGGTTTGGCAGTGAAGGTTCAGCTGGTTCTCCACCCGTGTAACTGGTGTGTGCATTTCTGTAGCACTTCTCCTGGGAGGTCTGCTGTGAAGCAGATCTGTTGCTATCACTTTTTTTTTTTTTTTTTTGCTCTTGAAACAATGGAAGAACTGGTGTCAAGTTGTAATTGATGAGTTATAGGGAGAAAACTTAATTCTTGGAAAATCCTATACCATAAATCAGCTTTTCCAGGCTACTTTTCAAAGCACTACAGCATCTTCCTGCCAAGGCAAACACTGCCACCACCAGGGTGGGGACTATCTCCTGGAGTCATTCTGGGAGCACAGATTTGGAAGGAAAATAGTTTCCAACTCCCTTAGATAAAAAAAGGTTTCCACAATTTCCAGAGCTTCTCAGCCTGCTCATGTGGACATTTCTCCAGCAAATCCAGCTGAATTCCAGTTTCCACCTGGGTTAGTTTTTAACTTCTCGCTGTCTGCCAGGCACCCTCCCCCTCCACACAGAGCGGATTTTCCCCGTGAACACAAGATGGCCTCAAACCATTAGTGCAGCCTTTGCACAAAACACCAGCAAGTGCTGCTCAGAGACCTCCCCAGCAGCCTCTCCCTGAGCTCCACAACCTCCCCACTCCTACTCCAAGGAGCTGCACTCCTGCTTCATCAGCGATGCGTCTCTCACTTATCTCCTGCTCCCAGAACAGTGAGGAGCGGGTTATCGTCCCCGGGCCAAGGAGGACATGGTTCACACTGTTAAGCACCAGAGGGAAGTCCATGAAGTCCACCTCTCCTTCCTATTCCCTCCCTGATGCCTCCTCACAGACAGAGTACGAGGGAAGCATAAGAAATTACTGATGATTTTACCACAAACCGAGTGTTAAACTCTAATCCAACACTTCTGGATGGTACAGGAGAGAACAGCAACAATGAGCTGGATTGTTTCCTTTCTTCAAGATGCTATCAAGACAGAGGAGTATTTCCTACCTCCCAGAAGTAAAACTGCTCAGATTGAAAAATTTTGCAGCCCTCAGCACTTAAAAGAAAAATAAATCGAGTTACAAACCTTTGCAAAACACAACACTCTCACCGAGGAAGTCTGCTGGGAGGGGGGGCAACTTTTCCAAAGGTGCCCTGCTGTGCTCTAGGCTCTGGGAGACTTAAACGCTGAGTACAAGATCTATCACTTCAAAAGCCCATGAAATGAGATGACCAAGGCAGAATCACAAAATATTCTCAGTTGGAAAGGACCCACAAGGATTGAGTCCAACTCTTAGGTGTTAAATCTTGTTGGTTCGGTTGGTCACAATCCCACCCAGCTCAATAAAGTCAAGCCTAGTCCGTGCCCCCAGAGATCAGCCAGGGCTCAGTCTCATGGTCAGAGGATCACAGACATGCAGCTCTGTGTTAGGGCAGGACAGAAATGCCCAGGGTGGAAGCCTTCCGGAAGGGCAGTTAGTGACAAAAAAATCCCAGTGCCCTGCAAACCGCTGGGAGCAGCAGTGAGGGCCTGACTGTTCAGGTACTTCAGCTCCTCTCCCTGCAGGGAATAAACCCCCAGAGCACTGAGGCCGCTCCGGCTCTGTCACACCACATTGTGAATGATTCCAGGAGCGCAGTTTCCCCTTCACTGCTCCGCCATCTACCTTGTCATCCCTACTTTGCCATTCCTGCTCTCTCACCCGGCCTGACCTGCTCTGAAGAAGCCCTGAACCAGCAGCAGGACTCAGGACAAGGTCAGTTTTGTGATACTGTCTCACCCATCACCCAGAGGAGTGAACGCCGCCGTGTCTGCAGCCAAGGAAGCCAAACCTGCCTTTCTTTCCTTCTTTTACTTCGCACTGCTTGAAGGGAGGTATAAATCCCCTCGCTACAACCTGGCAGTTTCAGCTCTGGGCAGCAGGCCACACAGAAATCCAAAGCTTCCTTTAGCTGCACTGCGTTTCCTTCTCCCTGAATACCTGGAAGCAGCCAGTGCCTCCATTTATTAACTCCTGAAAGCAGCTGCCTTCCTCCCACACTGCTCAGCTTAGCTCACCTGCTATTTTGATGTTCAGGTTTGCATCCAGGAGGAGATTTTCTGCCTTCAGATCCCTGTGGACTATGTTACGACAGTGACAGAAGTTGACAGCAGCCACAATTTGCTTGAACTTTCTCCGGGCTTCCTTCTCGGCCATGCGCCCGTGGGCCACGAGGTGATCTGTGAGGTGAAGGAGAACAGAGGGTTATGGACATGGGCTTCTCGTGCTCCTGGAGACAGCTGGGGAGGTGGGAACAACGTGGGCACGGCGTGGTTTCCAGCTCCAACAGCAGACACAGATGGGCACAAACAGGGACCGGGCACACCGCTGCCAACCAGTCCTCGCCTGGGCTGGCTCTGAGAGAAAGGCCTGGAAATTAGTTTTATATAGATGACAGCTGAGGGGATGCCTGGAAAATTAGAACTGTTTTGTGCGCAAGTGTGAAGGTTTTAAAAACTTTTTCTACATCAAAATAAAAATGAAACTTTTCCAGCCCTTGCCTTCGGTCAGACCCCAAGCCTTGTACCACATCACCTCGAGAGGTGCAGCCTCCTGGCCACGTGCCAGCCTTCCTTCCCCCAGGTTTTTCACAGGAAACATGTCTTTGGTCTAAGGTGCCTCAAAGATAATGCCAGCTGCAACCAGAGAGGTCCCAGGTAGTCACAGTCACAAGCAGCTGCTCACCTCAGCTCTCCAGCCAGCACAGCTACCACCAGCTGCAGGAGGGATCTGACATCCTCCCTCTCTGTGCATCGATGCAACAACATCCTTGTGAAATCCAAGAAAGCATTTCATTATAAAAATGGAGCTGGCCTCCACTGCGGAAATCTGAGCACTCCCAAATATTTTGCTGAAAGCCTGTACTCTCACTCAAAGGTAGCGTTTGTTGCCAGCTGGGCTTTCCTTGGAAGCCAGCACTGCACACACGGACAGGAAAAGCCTCTCCAAGAGATCACAAAAGCAGGCACACAGCAGTGACCCAGCTGAAGTCAATCCACTTAAAACCTGGAAGCACCAGGCTCACAGAAGCCACTTGTCCCTGTCCCACGAGTAGGGATGGACAGGCAGCGGAAAAGGCAGAGAAGGGAAGCCTCACTTCAGGAGGTTGTAACTCCTTGGTGGGGCCACTGAGTTGGCCTCAAAACATCTCTGGCCAAAATTAGGCTGAAATGATTCACATCCCTCCCTAAGCTCCATTAAACCAGGGGCTCAATACAGATATCTGTTCTTGAAAATAATAACAATAAATCACTTGTTCAGGTTTCTCATCGGGTGGTTGTGTTTTTTCCCCAGTCACCCATTCATTAAAATACCTGTGACATAATTGACTCGCAGTAAATACTAATTACCAAGATCCATCAAAGCAGTTGTGCTGCTCCTGACTGCACAGCAACCTACTTCTGCCTTTGCCCACTCATGTTGTGCAACAGACTCGAGGTGTTTTTCAAAGAACTTGTCAATTAACTCTTGTTCATGGGATAAACTTATTCCATAAGCAAATCTGAACCGGGGCTGGAGAAGGAAAACCATCACCAAGTCAGATCTGACCCTCAAAGTGACCATCTCAAATTGCCCCCTCGTATTTCATGCAGGCATTTGCACGGTCATAAATTTGTTACTCTAAGGAGACTGACAGCAGAGCACAGCAAGGGCTGCTCCAATTTGAGCCACTGATCAACAGGTAATAGCTCAGCTCCTAAACAAGGTCAGTCACACCTTCTGCTCCACTGGGATTTGGGAGCCAGCCTGTCCGTATAGCGAGTGCCCTTGAAACAAAGCACAAGGCTCCAATCTCTCAGCAGTTTCTGAAATATTTTAGCAATCCTGCAGGCAAGAAAGCAAACCCAGCTACTGCAGCAGGTGTCTTTCTGCAAGGCTCTCCTAAGTGTATTTTTGCCCAAACCAAGTTCGCCGGTGCTGGCACAGCCGGTGACACCCGCGTTCAGTGCTGGCACTTGGGGCACCCCCTGCCCCACGCCTCTCACCCAGAAAACTCTGCTGCCCCTCTGCCCAGCCAGTCCTGCTTAGGCTGCAAAAAGCCCTTTTTAGGTTAGGCGTGAAATTTCACTTTTGATGAAGAACCGGGAGCGGAGGCCCAGGCTCTGCACGTAGGCACCGCGCTCCGAGCCCACTGACATTTCTGCACCAGCTCCAGAGGAAGGACACAAACAATGAGGCTACAGAATACTTCACATACCACCAAGGGCAACTGTATGCCAAAATTAACCATTGAGAGCTTAGTCCGCACAAACCTCCCGTGCAGGGGAGGCTACAGAGCTGACCTGAGTGTCGAGCTGGGAGCCAGCACCCTGCTCTGAGTGTGCCAGAGCGCCCAGAGCCGCGGCCGGGCTGTGCCGCGTCACCGCGCTGCTGGGCGCGCAGCGATGCTCCTCTGGGTGCCTCGCAGAGGAGAAGGAATGCATCATTCCATTGCACAACCCTCACAGACATCACTCACTGCGCTCTGTACTTACATGAAGCACCTGACGCTGCTCTCTGTGTTAAAAAAACAATCCAAGCCCACACTGAGGAAAAATCACCTTTGGTTGAGAGAGCACTGACACACAAGTTTCCACTCCCCGCCTCTGGACAGACGCCTCCTGCTTTTAAGCTGCATTCTGTCTGGAAAACAAACGCTGATGAAGCTTCACATCTCCTCTGTGTGGTGGGTTAAGTCACATTTCCAGTGAATTTGGTGCCCTTGTGATGTCAGAAGCAGTCTGACCTTCTAGAGACAGGCACCACAACACTGTTTAATGTGTCTGCCCAGTTCATGCTCACAGAGCTCAGGACAAGCGGGCGGGCAGTGAGGAGACAGGGCAGACGTGGTAACCACATCAACCAAAGGATAATTTCCTAAATTTCCTGTGATTTTTCTGTTAATCACCCAAGAACCCATATTCAGTCTGTGAGGACTGCAGATTATTCACAGTTTTCATAGTAAATAGCTGAACTCAAACCAGATTTTTAGACTATATTCCATCTGACCTCAAAAAAGGACACTCAAGGGACCTGGAACAGAGACCACCCTATGTTTAAAAGACATTCATTTCTTCATAATGTCAAACCAGTGACCCAACCACACACAAAACACGGACAGGGACAAAAATAACAATTTACATTTGGCTGCTCAAGCCCACAGCAAACCCAAGGCTTGTCCCTGGTCCCTCCGCGCCGCTACGCAAACAAAGCGAATTATCAAACCATTTCCAGTAAGAGATGAATCAAAGCCTCTTACGGCACAGCTTGGCCGCCGAAGGAGAGCTCAGCCCTTTTACTGGAAGTTTGGATAAACAGGTGGTACAGCCCTCCCAGGTGCTGACCTGGGATCCCTGCAGAGCTCAGACAGGCGGGACAGGCCAGACACGCGGCCAGCACGGACTGACTGCGGCCGTTTAGAGAAACCATTCCGCTGAAAATTCTGACCTCTAGCACTGCCTGTGAAATGCTGACAGCCCTTTGGTACTGGTGAAGCCTTGGGAAGTTTTGAAAGCATCAGGGAAGCAACTCAAGATGTGCTCCTTACAAAAACTTGCAGTTCCCAACAGCACAATGCTGTAACTCTGGTTCTGTGGGGCTGCACTCAGCCTCACCTCGGGCATCTGGCATCCAGAAAACCGCAGCTGTCAGCCCCCCTTACCCTCCAGCACTACATTTCAGGCCTGTGTCATGCAGGTGTTAAGACATGACCAAAACTAAGATCGAAGAGACTCAGCACAGGCCCATTCCACAGAGAATCCCCAGTGAGAGGCACGGTGACTGCGGCTGCAGTGCCCGCACACACCTCCCACGCCATCCCTGCAGCACATCCAGCCATGCCCAACAAGCCCAGCTGCCCTAGGAGGGACAGGCACTGAGGTAAGGCACTGTGCAGGTGAGGTTTTACCCAACAGGAGAGCCCGGCTGCCCACGCTGCCATCGACTTTGTCTCCATCACACAAGGACATGAGACCCTTCAGCGCTGGAGATGCAAGGACTGCAAGGAAACCTCCCCAGAACAGGCTCCTGTTTCCTCCTTACAAATTGCTTCCGCTGTTAGAACAAAGTCTTAATGTCTCCTCAGGAAACTCTGAACACAAAAAGCTGAGACTTGAGTTTTCCCCTCTCCGCAATCGCACTGAGGGCAGTGCCCCAAAATCCTCAAAACTGGGTAGGGAGGCACAACCTTCTGCCTGGGGTCTGGAGAAGCCTCACACTATTACAGAGCTGGCTGCTCCCAGCTATCAGCGAGGATAAAATGCTGGGCAGCAACATGGAAATTAGCCATGCTAATGAGCTGAATTTACTACAGCAGAAAATCTTTCAGAAAGCAATTAGGTTTTCACTTCAACTCACGCAGAAGGCTATTTTTGTAACCAAAGAATTCATTCCAAGTTTGTATATGTGCTTGCACATAGCTCTGGATTTAAAAAAAGATGAGCCCATCTCTGCCAAATTCAACAGAAGAGGGAGAAAAAGTAAAAAAAGATTTATACTTTTCTGTGGTGATACACACCCAAGCCAGCTCCAGGACATGTGCAGGTGATTTTGTTCTGCACGGGAAGGTGAATTTCACAAGCCTTTGGAACTGCTGAGTGCGTCCAGCACCATGATTCATATTTGAATAAACAACTGGAAGGCTCAGCAAGTCAGTTTTGCACCAGGCAATCCACACTTCCCAAACATCAGCTGTCACTTGCTTCCCCTTCGGCTGTCACCTTCTCAGGGAGAAATCCAAAGGACAAGGACAATATTGACAAGAAGCCATGGCAACCATCTACAGAGGTACTGAGGAACTGGTGGCAGCCTGTAGTGGCTGGAAAACAGCACTTTTCAGCTTTTATTTCCCTTAATTTGGGGCTTCTCTTGCTTCACTAAAAGCTTTGTCTTTTACTACTGGTCAGGTTCTCCTCCAGAGAAATGAGAAGTGAAATCAAAAGTGAATCTTCTGCAGTGACTGACGAGGACAGGGGGAGTGTTCCCGGGAGCTGACAGGCCACGTGTGACTGTCCTTACTTCCTTGATTGAAGCTAATTCAAGCACACAGGATTTTCCCCCTTTTTTGGAGGCTCATATTGGCAAAGCCAGTACAGACCAATATTGCAAAATCCTGACTCCGTCACGCAGCACAAAATTCCAGTATACAACTAAATTCCTATTTCTGTAAGTTTTGTTATTGTTCGCCAAAAAAATGAATAAAATCAGCTTTTTCAGTTGTGCTGCACAGATACTTTTTTCCCTTTCAAGAACAGCTCCTGTGGTCAAGAACACTCAGCCAAAACTCTCTGGACAATGATGCTTGGAAGGGATGTAACCAATGCTTGTTAAGATAACATCAGATACCAAAAAGAAAGGACAAGACATGGTTTTGAGCACAAAACACTCCAGAACTGCAGGACTGCCTCTTTCTTTGAAAGCTACTGACACACTCCAACAGTTCCACGATCATGAACAAGGTTCACATAACTCGCTGGGAAGCAAAGCACTCAGCAACACTAAAATCCAGCTGCATGACTGTTTCCAACATCTTTAATCCCAAAGTGAGCACGAAAGAGGAGCAGCACCACCTGTCAGTGAAACCCAAAGAAGAAACAGAGGTTATGGGGGTTATTTTTCCATCGAGTTCATCTCATTTATTCCTTTACTCCTCTTGTCAATGGAAAGTTTGCAGGCTGAAGGGCACCTCTCAGCTGAAACAAGAGAGTGCGGCGGCTATTTTCAGTTTACTGTAGTTGACCAAGTGCATTATCTGATTAAAGAATGCAATAAATGTACTTACCAAATATTTCCCCTCCACTGGCATACTCTGTCACCAGATAAATCATCCGCTCCGTCTCCATAACCTGCACACAAGGACAGAGAAGTGACACGTAAGGAGACTGCTGAGAACAATGAGAAACAGCGCTAAAACCACCTTTATTCTGTAACACACGTAACTGCTTTCATCAAATCCAAATTATGACCTGCCCATGCTTTCCAGAGCCATGTGCAGGAATGGACAGGAGCTGGGGACAGTCAGGATGAAACAGCAAGTTTCAAATGTTAAATCTGTAACTATGCAGAACACTTCACCTGCACCTTCCTCCTCCTGTCCCGTTTCCCCTCCCTTTAACATTTGCTCTCCGGTGTTGTCCTGTTCCAGCAGCCTGGGAGACTTCTCAGGGCTGCTACCCTGCTCTTCTCCCACCCTGAACAAAGCCAAGCCACAAGTGTCACCTCTTCAGTATCACATCAAAAGCTTTAGATGGAATGAAACAGGTTTAAAAAGGTTTTTTGATTTAAAAAAAAAAAGGGGGGTTTAAGGAGTAAGTTTGCAAAGAAGCACTCCCCGAGTACCTTGGAAGTGCCACAGTCCCTGTAAGCATCTCACACATGGTTTGGCCAAAGGAGCTAAACATTAACCTCTGACACTTTTACTCAGTTTTAACTCTTTGGAATCCAAATAAATATTTGTATCTCTCGAGCACAGATGGGAAACCGAGTCCTTTATTCCTCTGCTCCCATTGCTCTGCTGCACCCTCCTCACAGAGGGGCACAACCTGTGTAAAGGGCAGGCCACGTGGCCTCTGCCTCCGGGGGTTTTGTTTGCAGACAAAAAAAAAGTCAAACAGGTTGGAAAAAAAGTCTGCAAACAATATTCAAAAGCAAGTCTGCTGCCAGTATTGATCCCCTTCCAGGAAAGAGCCGCGCATGTCAGCAGGGCCTGGGGGCCACTGGGAGCTGGGCAGGGAGAGGAGAGCCCAGTCCTGCTCCCGGGTGAGGTTTGGTGCCTCCCTTGAAGTGAGAAGGGGAACCTGCATCCGGTTTCAACTGGGAAACTGAGAAGCACACAATGGCCATAAACAAGTGGCAGGAGGCCAGCCCACAGCGGAAGCACGATGTCCCAGAAAAGAGAAGGACCAGCTACACTTTCCCCCTGCCCCTGCAATCAAAGCACTTTGAGACCTTGAAAACATAAAGGGCTTTCCCAGTTCCATACAGAAGGAATGGAGGGATGACTCTGGAGAAAGTGCTACTGGCACAGTGTAGAGCCCAGGGATGGAAACTCCATGGCAGAGAGCTCCTACCTGGTACAACCTGATGATATGTGGGTGGCAAAGCATCTTCATGATCTGCACTTCTCTAAATATCTTCTTCAGGTTCTCTTCATCCAGCTGAGTCTTGTCAATGATCTTTATTGCAACCTGGCAGAGGGGAAACAGAAGAGAAGTTACTGACCCAGCTGCATAATCCACACAGCAGGGATGGGAATGGGGGGTAGTGTCAGGCTTCTAACAGTTGAGGTATTTATTTATCTGTTTTAAACCAGAAGTGCTCTGTAACGCTACTCTAATGGAGTTTAAACAAGTCTAAGTGCTTCCAGCCAGCCGCTCTCCAGTCCCCAAGATTTTCCCTCCACCTCCCTGGTGCTGGCAGCTCCCAGCTCCTTTGGGCATGGACTGTAGAACCACCAGACTCCCAAGGTGGAAACACTTCTGTGCTAAGAACCACCTGTCCTCAAGTCCACTGAACACCCTGTTTCATCCACACACAGACAATAAGGAAGGGAATCTTTTCTGGAATGCCGGGATGAGCAGGAGAGAAAAGGCAGAGTGAAACCTTGATGGAGAAAACAGCTGAGCAAAAAAGCTGCACTGCCTGGCAGAGGAACATCTGCCCTGCTGCTTCTAAATCACATTTCAGCCTTAAGTATCTTCCTCCCCACCACAGAACACCCCTGAGAGCGAGCAGCTCCACTCTCGGGATTTGTGGGATGGATTACCATCCCCCAGCAGGTTTTCTCACTCGGAGATGGCTCTCCCTGGGAAAGGAGCCACTTTTACAAACCTCCTGGTTGCTTTGCAGGAGTCTACTTTACACTAGTCCTGTCCAGGAAGGCTGCAAGATCATGCAAAGGCCCGGGGAAGGGCATGCAAAGCAGCACTGCCACGAAAACAGCGGAGGATGCACAGCCAAAAAGATCTGACACAGAAACGCTTGGCTTGTCCCAGACCCCAGAGCTCAGTGGGGACAAGGACAAGTGCTCTGTGCACAGCAGCGTGCCAGGACTACGGGCACAAACCCACAGGGGCGCACAACCCAAACACATGTCCCTCTCCTAGTGCCAGCCCCAAGGGCAGGGCTAAGGGATGCTCTCGCAGGCACACACACAGCCAAACAAAAGCAGCTTTAGACCCTTTAAGGGAATCTTTCTTTAAGGGAACAATCTGAAGCACATGAAAATTAAGCCCCATATTTTATGATCAAATCCCTGCCAGAGCAATAACCGCCCTGCATGTGAGCAGAACCCAGCAGAATCCCGAAAAGGCACCCAAGTACAATAAGCTGTTTCTTTCATTTGAAACCTTTAATTCAGAGCGCAGGAATGCTTCCAGCCTTCCAAGTCACTGAGCATGCTTCCTACAGCAGGAGCGGGAGCTGAACGGCAGCCAGGTCTGGCACTGGGCGCTGGGAGCTGCTGGCAGGAGGGGGCTGGAGGCGAGGCACGAGGTGAGACGGCAGCAGGGGCTGCCAGGCACCGGGGCTGTGAGAACGGGGTGCAGAGCCCCAGGACAGCCCGGCGCTGTGAGAACGGGGGGCTGTGAGAAGGGGGTGCAGAGCCCCGGGACAGCCCGGCGCTGTGAGAACGGGGGGCTGTGAGAAGGGGGTGCAGAGCCCCGGGACAGCCCGGCGCTGTGAGAACGGGGGGCTGAGAGAACGGGGTGCAGGGCCCCGGGACAGCCCGGTGCGGCACCCGCGAGCAGCGCCGCAGAGATCCGAGCACGGCGCCCAGGAGCGCGCTGGGAGCGCTGGCAGAGCCGCAGGGGGATTGGGAAGCCCTCTCCACAAGCTTTTCACCCAAGGTTTTCCTGCAAGAACGGGCTTTGGTAAAGCCTGAGCATAAATATACATAAAAGCTAAGAGACGCTTCCTCCGAGAGCAAAGCCAAGATGTCTACCCAGAGACATGAGTCATTTTCGGGCCCGAAGACGTAAATGAAAATCCACAGATCTGGAGTATTCCTAAGCTCCTTACTCATTCCCAGCTCTGTATTTGCTCAAAGGAACTCTCATTTCCCAGCTTAATTATATGGCTCGAGTGACACTCTTGGCCAAGTTCAAGCTATGTAGAGCATCTGATTGCACCCAGCTTGGTCAGTAGGGCCAGACACAACAGGACTGAATTCCTCTGGTTTTCCCTGATAACCCGGGGCAGGGAGGACCAGGCTGCCACCTCCCCTGTCCCCTCGTGACGCTGCAGGAGATACACAGAGCGAAACTCCACACCCACAAGACACACAATACCTGGATCGGGAGCAAAACGAGACCAACAGCACTCAGGAGATGTTCTCCTTGAGAAGGATCTCATCCCGAGCTCAGCCAAGCAGCCCCAAAGCCAAACCCACCCTCGGGAGTTACGCGGAGGAGAGACCTGAAGGGGTTTCTTCCGAATGTTTTCATTCCACACAAATGCCTCCAGCAACTGATGCAACATGAAAGGGGAAAGTCTCCTGAAAAATCCTGGGGAAACCACCTCGTGCTCCGGTTTCAGGAAATGCAGAGCTTCCTCAGGCCCGTGCGAGGGTGGAAGTAGGAAATCCCCTCTGCGCTGGGCAGGGGGGACACGCAGAGGATTTCAGGGATGGGGGCTGCTGTTCCACCTGGGGCTCTGCAGGGGAGCTGCAGCTGGTTTGTTCCAGAGCTTTGCTCTTCAGGCTCTTTAGGAGAATCACTATTTTTTTCAGAGGGTTTAAAGGTTTTTCAGAGCAGACCAGGTTGGTTTCTCCATTCCTGCATTGCCTAGCTGGTTAATATTCTCCCTTCCCTCAAAAAATGATTTGAGATTTCAACAGAAAAGGGATTGGCTGAGGTTCTAGGGTTGCACCAGCCACCCTGGCTCCATCTAAAGCTCAAGGGATGGCCACAATGAATTCAGCCCTTTATTTTATTATTTATTTATTTACTGGAGATTATAAATTGGAGAAAAATAACCAAACAAAAGGATCTTTAGTATCTTTAAGGGAACAATCAAAAACACATGAAAACTAACCTTCATATTTTATGATAAAANGAATCAGTTTCAGGTAGTTAAAATAAAATCGAGTACATTTCCTCATGCTTACAAACACCACATAAGACAGAGAGGAAGACTAAACATCATTCAGTAAAGCACAAATTCAGGCACAAGTAGAAGTGGAAGAAAACCATGATCTAAATTCTCAAACAATGAAATACTCTAAAAAAGGAGTCTGAGAAATTAACTATTCTTTTATCGGAAGTTAATGAAGCTTACAGGCAGGAGGATAAATGCCAAGCCTGGAGCATGCATGCTGCTACCAATTAACAAAATGTTCCCGCCACTTGTAAACAGTTCATTTATTCCTTCTTGCATCCAAGTAAAACTTGCACCAGTAATTTGTAGAAGGAATTGTTATTTGGGAGAAATGACAAGTTGCTAGAAACAACTGGCAGAGAGCAGGTAAGGTGTTCGAGCTGACACCTGCAGGTCGCTGCTCTCCGAAGCCAGGTGGCTCGTCCATTGTTTTTCCAGATTTTTCTTCTCCTGGGGCACCTCAGCTGAACACTGCTCTGTAATTCCCGGGATGCTAAAGCTGTGCTGAGTGTATGTGCAGGCCAGGCAAAAGCCTTGTGGGGAGCAGTGGAAATTCCAACCACATGAAAGCAGCAGGGGTAGCTGGGAAATGGAAGGAGCGGTACCGAAACTCTGGAAGGCCAAATGGAGCACACACTTATCCCTGATTTCAGCACACCCCACTGCATCCCACAGGAGGTCAGGAGGGACAGGAGGCACAAGGTGGCTTCAGTGCACCCCAAAGTGCTCCGAGGTGTGAGCTCCTGGGGAGGAGCCCAGGCTGCCCCTCTGCCCTGAGCACCGACCGCTCCCTTCAGCCCCGCACATGAAGCCTCGACAATTCTTGCTCTCAAACTCACACCATTCTCCTGAAGTTCCCAAAGTGTAACACCAACAGTATAAATTCCTATTTTGCTCTGAGATACCAGATTTTCAAATCTAGCAGCCACCAGAGCTAAATATGCCAAGGTGAGGGGCTCTGAAATGAGGCAGAAGGCTTGGAAAAAGGAGAGAGGAGAATATCAACCTGCAGGAGTTAAAAATTATATGGACGTCTTGTTTCTCAGCTGAGTGTGGATAATAATCCAGACAGACTTCCTTGAATCCGCAGTGCCCTGCCAACAGGAAGGGAAATGAGCTGCTGGGTGCCCAGGCGGATGGGCAGGGAGAGGACAGCCACTGCGCCCTGCACTACTCCAGCTGCTTGGAAAGGCTCTGGGAGAGAAAGAGGTGGAAGCACGGTCTGTTTTCAGTGGAAAGGAGCCATGGGACATCGCTTCCTTTTACTTCTGTGCTGTGAACAAAGGAACAAGCCACCGATCCTGGCCTGGGCTAAAATCTCCTCCTTCATGCCATGCATCTGCTTGGATCTAATTATAATTCAATGACAAATAACATTTCTTGCATGAGTTATCATTCCATAAAGAAATCACCTTTTCCCTTTCAGTTCAGTTATTTCTGCAGTGAACACCAGAAAACCCTACTTCTTCCAAAAGGAGCCCATGTGCTCAGTCTGAGCAGTGATCACTGCAGAAGTGTAATTATGGCAGTGGCATTCCTGTAAGTCAGCACGGATCTCCTCTGTGGAATGGGAGCCAACAGATGGCACCGGCAAACCGACTGCATTCAGAAAATCAACATGTTTATTTGGGAGCAAGACATTTCCTAGAACTGTCCCGGGGAGTCCTCCTGCTCCAGATTCCTCCTGGAGAACGCCCAGTAAACAGTCACTGGGTGTCCCCTGCCATGGATGGAGGCGTCCCTGCCCCTCGGCTCCCGGGTCACCCTGAGGGCACACGGCAGCACACGGACAGCTGTCACCAGAGAGGGTCTCTGAATAAATGAATCAACCTGGAGAAGGCTCATCCACCCAAATTCCTCCCACATTCGCAGTTAGCAAAGGAGCCTCCTCCTCCCCTGTGACCCCTGCAGCCGTACTGGGCTGACGTGAGCTGTCAGAGGGGCTGACAGGAACAACTCTTCCCAGCTGCTCCTGCCTGCCACACACACTTGGGGAGCTTGGGAACACGGCCTGTTTGGATTAAGCAGCTGCTGGAGGGGTAAAAATCACTCCTGTAAGCAGATACCGGAGCTGCAGAGGAGAGCTCCAGCAGCAGAGACCAGAATTACAACAGAAAAGGGGGAAAAACACAGGGATAAGGAAGTACACGCTGGAGATACGTATGTGAGCCGCACACAGAGGCACTCAGCTGGCATATGGACACACGGCTGTGGTGAAAACACAACGTGAACTCCAGGCTACTGCAGGTCGTGTCCTTTTCGGGAGCTCAGCTGGGCGGATGTCACTCCGCAGCAACGCCGTGCTTCCGTGTGGACACTCGGATGGCAGAGGCACATGTTTCGCAGGAAAGCTGTCAGCACAAGCCTGCTGGTGTGTTTGGGGTCACCAAAAGTGAGCCCCCTCCATGCAAATAGGCAATTTGTACAGTTTTTAGTCATAAGAAAGCGCTCGACAAAAAGGAGGCACTGACAACTGCTGATTCCCAGACTTCTCTTGGCAAGCTCCTGGGTAACACAGGGGCATCTCCTCCTCGGAATTAACAAACCAGCAGAACCCACCTAAGTCAAAGTGATACAGCAAATAAAACTAGGCCAGTCTGCAGCAACATCAGTGGCTTCTGGAGGTGGCACAAATGCAAATATTGGCAGCAACTGAAAGCAGGAAACTGTGGACCAAGATGTGCACAGAGAAGCTGCATTTGCTCAGGAAGGAAGTTCTCACCTTGTCCACATCCCTCTGCACAATCAATGCAGGGACTTGTGTCTTGCACAAGGTGAAGAAAATACTGATGGTGTTACGAGAAAAGTCAATACATCCAAATCCTCTTGGCCGGCTGCAACGTTAATACCCGGCTTGTGTGAGCGCCGTGCTCTGCCGTGACCTTTCCCTGTCCCAGAGGGAACACAGCTGGGATTTCAGCGGCCAAAGCACAAACCCCACATTCACATCCACGGCTCAGAGAACCAGCTATACCCAGGTAAGAAAATCTCATCATTTCAGGGCATGTTCAGCAGCTTACAAATGTCACAGGACAGGAGGGTCATCTACAGCACTCCCAAGGATCCCAGCCTTTATCCGTGCTGCATTCCTCCTTCCCCAGTCCTGGATTAACCCTATGCCAGCAGCTGCAGCTTCTCTTTTGCAACAGAAGCCACCAAAAAGGTCCAAGAGGTGAGTGTCCCCCACCTGACACTTGCTGCCTCAAAGCAGCAGCCTCAGTGCTAGTTCAATGGTGACTTAATCCCAAATGCAAACTCGTTCCCATTCTTCAGGCTGCAAGGGATGACAGGTCAATTCTGCCATGTTCAGCCACGGTGAGGGAGAAATGATGTCCTGCAAGCCACGAGAAAGCTTGGTCACATTGCTAGAGCTCTACTTGTCACACTCACCTGGATGCCAGGTCCCAAACCCTCCCGGAGAGCCTCTCATTATTTCATCACCTGGGGCAACAGCGGAAAACAACAGTCTTGGAGCTACCTGCCCTGGCTGACAGACACTACACCAGAGCATGCTGAACAGCATCAAGGGCTTTGGGATTGCACAGAAAGGCACGGGAAAGGGAGCTGGAGATGCCAATTAGATAAACAAACCATCCTGGTGCACGAAGAACCTCGCGCTGCAAACGGGAGCTCCGTGACTCATCACCTCGGCTGCAAACAGAGGCGGCAAGAGGCCGAGCACAAGGACAGGCCACAGTACTCCACACAGGGCTGAGAAGAGCCTACCCAGGATGTATGGAATTGCCACATATCCCCACAAAACCTGACGGCTGCTCAGCAAGTTCCCTGGGCTTCAGGCTGACCAAGACTCAGAAGCAGCGACCAAGGAGGTCAGCCATCCACAGCTTAAGCACGGGAATCCCTTAAGCTACACCACATCCACTTCTAGCCCTTATCCTTCTTACTGACAAGATTTCCAGAGCTTTTTAAAGTTCTGGTCAGATGCTGAATCTCCTGGTCCCTGCCAGTGCTGCCTTTTTCTCCTGGGCTACAGCAAGAGACTCCACAGGACTGAGCCCAAGGCAGAGCAAGTCTCAGCACAGCAGACTGCAGGTAGCCACACCTAACCACCTCAAACACAGCATGGGATAGCCACACCACTCCTGTCTGCTGAATTCCACAGCCTCCACGCCGTGCCATGTCTGCATTCCCACTGACCTCTGGCTTTTCATTTCACACTCCCTTACAGGAGAAAACCCCTCCAGCCCCAACAGCTTCAGCTGACGTTTATGCCAGTAATTTGTTTTTAGTTCTGAAGCCTTGTAAAATTCCTGTAATGCTTCCCAGATGCAAGGCTGAGAACTTCACAGGAGTCAGAACGTGAATTAGAGGTGGTATGGAAAATTATTTATCCTGGTGAGGACGGACAAACGACAGCCTACAGTGAGCACTGCTACCCTGAAACACGTCCCCATGTCCATCCACAGAGAGCAGGCACCAAGAGCTGCGTGCCTGGGAGGTCAGTTCATCAAACTCCTCCATACCTGGACTATAAATGCGGAATGTCTAAGAATGGGTATTAAAAATCAGCTTAAGCCAAAGGAAGAGAGGCTGAAGTAAAAGGGCAGGTTGTAAAAGCTCCTGCTTTGCAGCATTAACAGGAATTCTAGGGGGATGTAGCAGGACAATGCTGAGTGGAAGGAATGAAGGCTGAGCCCTGAACACGGCTGACAGTCTGCAGCACTACCTCCATGGCTTCCATGCAAATTAAAAGCACTCTTGGCACTTACTACACAAAGACTGCACTTGATAATTAAAACCGGTTTTTAAATGCACTTAAACCAGCGCAGAAGCTCATGGAGGTGCATTTAAATCGATGCAAACTGGTTAACTAACAAATGTGATGTGAAAAAGCAGAGCCCGGTCACGTAAGCTCGACAGTTTGGCCAAGGAGGCTCCGATCCAGCCCCCGTGACAGCAGATGGGAACGCTGCAGTTCTGCTCAGGCCTGACTGGACTCCTGCTCGAGCTACAGCTCAGCCTCCCAGCCACCTGCAGGCCAGCAAAGCCAGGAGGTGAAGCAAATTCTGGGAGGACACTTGCCCACCTTGGTCCCCTTCCAGTCCAGGTCATCCGTTCAAACCACTTGCTTAATTGCTCTCCCCTCAATTCAAGCACTGCAGCCGAAACATCCCATGAAAACAAACACAGTCCAGCTCACCAGCACCCTGAGTACCCATTTGTCAGTATTATTTCAGGAGATGTCAGCTGAACACTGCAACTGACCTCCGTGCAGGAATCTGCCTCCAAAGCTCTCCGGAGATTGCCGTGGAATCATTTAAAGAATCCCAGAATCACTGAGGTTGGAAAAGCCCTCTGAGATCATTGCATCCAACTTGTGCCCGATCCCCACCTTGTCACCAGCCCAGAGCACTGAATGCCACATCCAGACTTTCCTTGGGCACCTCCAGGGATTCCACCTCCTCCCGGGGCAGCCCCTTCCAATACCTGTCAGGAATTTGTAGAGAATGAGAGGGTCACCCTGAGCCTCCTTTTCTCCAGGCTGAGCCCCCCAAGCTCCCTCAGCTGCTCCTCATACCTTACTCTCCAGCCTTGGAGAGAGTTGCTTAGCAGCAGAGTTTTGGAAATGTATTTGCACGAAGGAAGAAATCTGTGACAGCAGGAGATGCATCAGGAATGCTGCTGTGGAACAGAGCCCCAGCAGAGACCGTCCCTGAGAGCAGAGGGGCCACGAGACATGGAATCGACCTGCCAGCTTGCAAGGGAAAGGCCTGGCTCAAACACCAAGACAAGTCTTTAAAAAGCTGCCAGGATACTACAGCGATCAGGTTTTGAAAGTGTTATACAAAGTTCCTGGGGTTGTCATTTTGCTCTAATTCAGTCGTGACCTAAAAATGCAAGTGACAGGGAAAAATAGTGCATTTCAGGTACAGAGTGTGCAGTCGGAGGCAGGTTTGAATTATTGGATTATAAAATAACAAAGCTCGGAAAGAAGGAAATTTAGAAGCAGGTTGCATGAAGTGATGTGTTGAGAACACACTGTACGTTAGGGTTTGGATTTTTTTACGCAATGCTTATCCTGCAAAGACTGCTGCTTGGACCAAGAGGTCTCCTGAGAGGGAACACCTCACCTCACTTGTGTCTAACAGTTATGGAGCACCCAGCACTGGTGCAGCACAAGTTTAGAGTAGCTATTTTTTGATGACAGAAAATGGCGATTTGTTAATGACAAAACCAACACATGCAGCAGCAGCGCCCTTGGCTGGGCTCCGCAGCCTACCCGTGCACCGCAGAAATCCTCCTGCTGTAAACTGCATCCTGGGAAAGCACCTGGCACTGCACCAGCACATGCAGCACACTCACAGAGTCATTTGGGCTGGAAAAGACCTCCAGGACCACTGAGCCCAACCTGTGCCCAGTGCCCACCTTGTCATCCAGCCCAGACCACTGAGTGCCACATCCAGTCATTCCTCGGACGTCTCCAGAGATGGGGACCCCAGACCTCCCTGGACGGCCCCTTCCAATATTGAACAACCCCTTCTGTGAAGAAATTCCTCCTGATGTCCAACCTGACCCTCCCCTGGCACAGCCTGGGGCTCTCAGGTCCTCTCATTTTGTTGGTGGCTGCCTGGGAGAAGCTGCCGGAGCCCCAGGGAGCCTTTGCACCGGCTTCCAGTTGATTTCCTGAGGCTCCGTAAGGGTTAAAGCCAAGGACTTCTGGAAGATATTAAGCACCAATGTCTTGGCTTCCCTTCTGCAAACAGCAACAAGCTCCAGAGGAATCTGTCATCCCCTATAACAATCCCTTTCACTCAGGCCCAGCAGCCCGTTCCTCGCCGCAGCCCGTGCGGTGGTGGCTCCGTGCTGGGCTCCTGCTCGGGATCCTGCCCACATTCCAGGCAGGAGGCCGGGCTCTGCAGCGAGCCGGCATGCACAGGAGCTGCAGCGTGCACGTACCTTGTGTGCAGCCACGTTCGCCAGTGTCACAGCTCCTGCTTCCGCGAGAAGGCTGCAGGAGCGTTCCATGCCACACTGGGATCGCCACACAAACCCTCAAGTGACAGAGAAGATGGAAGGAATCCCTCTCCTCTTCATATGCCATCAGTCCGTTTGGGAATATGGGATTCTGGGCTCTGAAACAGACTTGCACAGATATTTTCCTAACCCTGTAAGTGTTGGGGCTTTTCTATACCAAAGTCAAACTAGCTGGATATTCAAAACAAATCAAAAGCAACAGCCACACACTTGCGGTAATGCAATTTCTTCCCCAATATCTAAGATTTAAAATTCATCAAATGCCTTTTCTTCAGTATTTATGATTTCCATGTGCATCATCATCCTGCTGCTGGCAGAGACTGCAAACACTGCTCCCTTGCCAGCACCTGAGATCACAATTAGGAGGTGACACCATCACCTTTAGTTCTAGGATTATTTTCAAGGTGCCAATTGCATTAACACTACGGGACCTGGAGCACACTTAGCGGGAAGGGGCTGAGATTATGCCAGGGAAGTGAGGAATAAAGCCCGATGCCAGATCTAGATGATACACTGAGGAATTTTTAGACGCTGCGTTTGCAGCAGGAGCCTTTGTGCATTTGCCACGATCAGATGGCAGTTTCTATGGGAACAAACAAGCAGTGGCCCTGTCACAAGATGTCTTGTAGAGACACTGATGAAGGCACTGAGTCTCAGGAAAGTTTCTCATGCTGCAGTGCAGCCTAGCAAAGATACTCCAGCTCGGGTTATCAGCTTGGGAGGCAGAACTATCAGGATACACCCGAAGTATTTCCCGTACAAAGTCAGTGCAGTTGTTACACTCAAAATTTTGAATCCAGCCTTTGTGTGCACATAAAGCTTTGGAAGGCTGTAGTTTGCCTCGCAGACACTCCTCCATCAATAATGACGTTTGTTACGTGCCACAAAACCCAGTCACTGGAGTCTGTGTTCGGCTCCAAAAGCAATAGAAATGATCAAACTAGTGAGACACTATTTTTTAGCTTCAAGCATCAGAATTTTCATCAGTCACAAGACTACAGCAGAAAGCAATTTTCTTCTCAAAACCACTGCTTCTATTTACCATCCCCACCCCTTGATTTAATTAAAAATCCTTCAATTAGCTGATTTAGGGAGGGTTAATGTTATTGTCAGGAAGACCGGTTCCCCTGGGCCTGAAAACAACTGTGGCTGCCTCCAGCTCCCGATCACACAGAACATTTTCAGACTCAAAGGTTCCCGAGTATCACCACCCCTCACTCCAGAACTGTTATGAAATGGAGTGGAAATTTTTAGAAAGAGAAGCCAAAAGTGAAACTGTGAGGAATGCAGGCTTCAACACATTAACCCTCAACAACCAAGATAAACCACATCCAAGCGATGGAGAGTCCCCTGCTCGCCCTCACCTTGCCCGGGCTTTGCAGGAGAAGCAAACCAAACCGTGGCAGCTTTAGTACACGGATTTACCCCCAGTTAGGTGGGAGAAGCACTGGCTGCCCCCAGCCTTCCGCCTGCCCTCAGCAGAGTTTATAACGGCACAAAGGAAGATGAAAGGTTGGGTTGGCAGCTTGGGTCCGATCATAAAGTCTGGCTTAAAATAAACTGATGTTCTATAGCGGTATTACCTGAGTGAAGGCAGAAATTCCCTCACTTTTAGCAAGGGGCAATCAGGGAATCTCATTCCAGCTTGCTGAGGACAAAACACCCTTGCAGTCACTTCCATCAGGACCTCCTAGTGATGTCAGAACATAGGAGCTGCCTCTTGGAACTTCAGGAAGTTTCTGCTGCCCCCAAAACCACAAAGATTTGCTTGAAATTTGAATTTGTTTCATAACAAAGCAAGCTTGAGAGATGAATCTCCCACAGCAGTAACTGCACGGACCGACTTGTTAAAGAATCACCTTTCACTTGGGCATGGAACTGAATTACAACACTAGAGAAGCCTACAAGCCACTTCCAACAAGAGTATCTGATTCCCCTTATCAGCAGAAATGACTTAAACCCACAGATTACATGTTCAGGAGCTGAAAACCTATTTCAAAGCCAAACCGTTGTCCAGTCCCGGGCTCTCAGGGCTGCGCGGAACAGCACGGTGCGAGCAGAAGGGCACCCGGACACTGCCCTGTGCCAGGGCTGCCCAAGGCTCCCCAGGAGCCCGGCTCACACGCAGGGCAGCGACCTGTGACCGAGGCTGGCTGTTCCCCCACGGCAGAGGATGCATCTCGGGCTCAGGGCTCACCTCCTGCGCAAGCTGCACTCCGAGGAGTGAATTCAGGTCTGGACGGGGCAATGGGAGCGTCCCACTAATCACCCCAGCGAGGCTCCCAAATGTCACACGCGGCCATTAGCCCCAGGTTGGTGACAGCACGTGGCAAAGGGCCAAAGATCAAACAGCACCGGGTGTCACCCTCATCCTTGCTGCTCCTTCTATGCAAATCAAACTTGCTCCTGGTGCCAACAGGCAGCACGGAGCGCTCAGGCGCCCGGAGACCTGGGCGGGAGATCCTGCCCTCGGCACCAACACGGCCCTCACGTGGGACAAGGAACCAGCTTGTCACCAGCTCTCCTCAAAGCAGGGGACAATGGAGTATTTTTGGAGCACAGACACTGCTATTTTGAAAGTACTTCAGCGCTGTAGTACCCAAATTCTAATTGTGGCTGCTGCTTTGCTTTGCCACCATAAATCCTGTTCTGAGGGAGTAAGACAGCAGCCAATACATGAGCGTAGGCATTGCACAACTGGGCTTCTACAAGCACTTGGTGTGAAGAATAATGTTCTTAAAAGATTTAATTTCTAGGGAATGTTTAAATACTGAAGAGTAAACACTGAGTCAGAGACACGCACTAAATACAGGTAAATGCAGCAGGGGCACGTGGAAGCAAAGCCGCAGCCTGGAATTCTCTCAATGCCTCTCCTTATACATGGGAAATTCAGGGCCCACAGAGGACAAAGCCTCTTTTATATGTGCAGAAACTGCAAGAAAACAAAAACCAAACAAATACAGCCAACCGACAGATCCGCTTGGGGGTCTTAAACCAAGTCTGCAGCACACAGCTTGGCGTGTCTGAATTTTGGGTATTTGAGCCATCCCACATGTACAAAGCCCAGGTCAGGCAGTGAGTACTCACAGCTCACGGGACCACTGAGTAACAGCAGCTCAGAGGAGATGGGCCCCTGGCCACTGCAAGTGCCTGGGGAACTGCTGTGCTTCTCTGGGAGTGCACCAGTGCCTCTGACCAGCACTGCTCCCCTCCACACACACACACCCCAAGCTCAAAATGCATCACTTTCCCCTCATCACAGTATTTCCTACTTGTTCCAAGCAGCAGGTCAGGACTTGCTGCACCAGGACACTGACCACACGTTTCCATTTGCTTTCACTAGAACAAAAATATTTACTTTCACAAGCACAAACTGATGTGCCACTAAATCACTTCACTTAGCCTAGACCTCATAGTCCGGTGAGAGCCATGGAGTAACAGCAGAACTACGTATTAAGGTAACTCTCCAGTGCCAACAGCCACAAAACAGAGGCGTGTTTTCCTTGTGCACACAGCCCACGGCACTCTCTGATCCCAGACTACCCTTCCCAAAGTGCAGCAGCAGGAACTAACGCTGCTTGGCAGCATCCAGCGGGAGCGCGGAGCTTCCGAGCACGTCACGGCTGGTGTTAACCCCTCACACAGGCAGAGGCACAGCTGGGGCTCACTGAACCCCTGGCACTGCAGAACAGCACGGGTCAGCGCCAGGCAGGGCTTTCCCTGACCACCGGGGGTGGCCCAGAGCCTGCCCACCCCTGCCCTGCTCCGTGTCCCGACAAAGCCCAAACCATTCTCAGCCAAGGGATTTTTCGCCTCCTCAGAAGGGGAAAGGGACCATAGATAGTTCTCTGCAAACTTGGCAGGCCACGTGGGAACTGATACAGCCAGGGTGGGCAAGCTGGAGCCAGGAGAACAATTCTGGCTCCTAAACTAGAAGCCTGAAAAATTGGAAGTGGCGCTCCATTTGTTTAAATTACCTTCTGAAACCATGCTCCATATGTGGGAATAAAGAGTCACTCTGGTAGCCCTAAACACAACCAGGAGTAAATTGTTCCAAGATGCACATCTGCACTTACCAAAGATCAGACGGAAGGGCTGCCAAGGCAGGGCTTCATTTCCCTTACAGGACTTTGTTTTAAGAACTCTTAACTGAAAATGGCAGCCCAGAAAGGTGCTGTGTGTGGAACAGACCACCATCACCCCTGCCTCAGCAAATAAAGGTCTCAGTCTGTCCTGCTGCCTTGGAATCACGGAATTGTTTAGGTTGGAAAAGCCCTCTAAGATCAGTCCAATGACACTGCCAAGGCCACCACCAACTCATGTCCCCAAGTGCAACATCTGCATGCCTTTAAAACACCTCCAGACATGGGGAGTCCACCACTGCCCTGAGCAGCTGTTCCAAGCTGGACAATGCTTTTGGTGAAGAAATTTTCCTCAGTATCTAAATTTCCCTTGGCTCAACTTGGGGCTGTTTCCTCTCATCCTGTCCCTGTTCCTTGGGAGCAGGGCCTGACCCCTGTCTGGCTGCACCATCCTCAGGGAGCTGTGCAGAGCCAGAAAGTCCCTGCTGAGCCTCCTTTTCTCCAGGCTGAGCCCCTTTCCCAGCTCCTGGGGCTCCAGACCCTTCCCCAGCTCCATTGCCTTTCTCTGGATGTGCTCCAGCACCTCAGTGTCACTTAGCAATTTTTTGTCTTACTGCACATCCACACAAAACCACGATAAAATTCTGAGTCCAGATGCAACTTGAAGTGACTCTTTCTTATCCCAAGGATGATGAGAGTCCCATCTTGAGGGAGCAAGCCTGCCCCATCCCTGAGAACACCAAGCCAGCGCAGGGCAGGTTTTTCACACACAGTTTTTTACGTGGCCCCAGAGCTCGAGTGCTTCAAAGCCCTCACGCCTGGGCTGTACAGTCAGAGGGGACTGCAGCCAGCAGCTGATACTGTACGGCTATCGGGTGACGTGCCCAGTAAAACAAGCTGCCTGCCTTCTAAACCTGGACTATCACAAGACCACGACACAAATGTCAGGCCCGGCAGCGCCCGCTCGCACCCAGCCCTGCAGCCAAAACACAGAGTGCGCCCCAAGACCGGCAAGGCATGAAGCACAGCCCTCCTGCAACAAGTCTTCATTTGCAATTCTGCTTTCCTGGGGACATGCACATTGGTCAGGGCACATCCAGAGTGCATCCGGAGCGCCTGGAGTAGGAGAGGCGGGAAGTTGATTTAACAAGCGGCTGACCAGTCCCGGGCAAGGGATTTATTGCAGCTGTACAAGAAAGCACGGAAAAGTGCAGCAATCCAAAAACACTGCCTTGCTTATTCACACTTGATATCAACATCTACCCAAATTATTTCCTTGCTTTCATGTCCAGGGAAGGGAACGAAGCTTTAGGGAGCTGATTTACACCTTCACTGCATTCCTCCTCCCTTAAGCATTTTTAACCATATAAGACACCCACAACAGCTGAAACACCAAAGAAAACGGTGCTGTTATAGGAAATAAAGAAAGACATTAGGGCTGGATAAAGGTTCCTGAGCAGCAAGCCTTGCACGGGGCTGCAGAGCCGTCCACGAGAGCTGAGCACATACTGAACCAATTACACAGGAGCCTCCCAAGACCCACACAACCTCGGGAGCTATCACATTATAGATCCTTATGTAAGGCACAGTGACGTAAATCCAGGCTCCCCTGACACACGGAGGGTGCGAGATGAGCGAGCCTGCAGGAATTTCAGATCACATTTCCCATCTCCCCTATTCATTCATTTCTATCATTTGCCATGACCTTGCTCTCCAGGGACATATATCACCAGAAGGAGATAAATGAGATTTCTATTAATTTGAACAATAGCAGCAAGAAACTAAAGGCGCTGTCTCACCAGGCTGATTAGTATTTTTTCTCTCTTCAAATGCAGATGAAAACAAAGGCTTATTTACCAACTGCAGCACTAGCCACACTAACTGATGGCTGCTCTCAGTGCCAGCAATCAGATCAGCTTATTTCAGTTCAATCCCAGCACCAGGATGCAGGAAGACATCAGCCACTGGGAGAGAGGAGATCCTGCATGCCCAGGGATTGCTTTTTACTTTGTTCAGAGCATGCAAGAGGAAGGCTCAGGCCGGGACTGCTCTCCACAGCCTGCATGGAACATGCAGAGTCTTGCTCTTGCTCCAGCCCAGCTGGGTGAGGGGGTGCTGCTCCCCAAACCACAGCGTGTGCTGTCGCTTTTCCAGGAAAATCACCCTCAACAAGGCATCTGCCCTGCGTGTCTGCCCCGTGCAGTTACAGCTCTGCTAAGCTGGGGCAGTGAGGGGAAGGAAGGGCTGAGTGGAGCCAGCACAGCCAGAGGTTTGTGTGGTGCAAGAGAACTTTTGTCTCTGCAGCAACGAGCTCTGTCGTGTTAGCCTGACTTTCTATGATTCAGGTACAAAATGAAAATGAGTTTCTATTCTAGCACGTACCAAAAATCCCATAAATGGAACAGCTGCCTCAGGAAAAACAAGAATTTTTCCCTGGTCGCAGAATGTGGTAGAGTCTCAGACAATAAATGTGGTATCTGAGATAACTATAATGGTCCAGGACCAATGTGCACCTTGTAAAAAGCCCACAAGGCTGCTGGGGAGCAAGTCACTGCCATCAGCAAGGCTCCACAAAAACATTTTTCCTACAAGCCACAGCTCCTATGCACCACATTCCTCTGCTCATTCCCAGACACAACTGGCAGGCTCCGAGGTCAAACTATAAAAGCTGCTATAAAGTCATTAGCTGCACCCTCAGATCACACAGCCCGTGTATCCCGGGGAGCTGCAAAAGACAGGGCCATCATTCCAGCAGGATTAACAACTTGGAAATGCTTAAAATTAAAAGAAAAGGCACATTAAAAGGAGATAAGTGTTTAACTAAAAGTTTCACACCCTAACACAGGTGAATACAGCTGCAGGGCCAGCTCACATGGGTGGTGTAGCCAAAAAGATCAATGGCCACAGAGGTGACCAAGGCCAGGGGACATCGAGGTACTGAACGTTGCCAGAAGAGCAGGACACGAGGTCACTGCGCACGTAACACCCCAAAGGTTCACAGCCCACAACTCCCCACGGGCTCAGAGCATTCCTGCACTGCCCAGCTGAAATCCTTCCCGGCTTACTGCTCAGGAACAGCTCGTCCAGCTCAGCAGGGCACAGACAAACAGCCCTGGAAACCAGCCTGGCAGCGGGCACAGCGCTCCACGAGGAGCAGGACAGGCAAGCAGCTCTGAGATAAGGGGTACACCGAGGGCAGTTTCACCACAACCAAGAAAAAAAAATAAACCCCACATCGGCAAGCCTTGAGGAACAGCCTGGAATCATCTCCCTGCAAACCTTCTGGGGTCCACTCAGCTCCACGGTCGCACCACAGCCACCCAGGCTGTGGTTCTGGCAGCTGGGAGGCTGAGCTGTGCTGCTCACACAGAACATGTGCTGCTCACACAGAACACGCCTCGTTTCTGGGCAGCGGCTTTGCAGCCTGCCACTCTCCAAGGAGGGATGGAACCAGGAACCACTGCAGGGATGCCACTCCATCACAAACAGGCACAGGCAGCCACAGAGCCCCAAGCACAGTCCCACAGCTCAATGCCAAACCGGTCTGAAAGCCCAGAGAGAGCTGCAGAACAGCTGTCGAAGCAGAACGAGCAGCAGCACAGCACCTGAGCAGGTGAAGATCAACCTGCTCCCACCCTGAGCCTCTGCCCATGCTCTCCTGTCCTTCCCCCTCGTGTTCATCAGCCCTGCTCTCCGAGGGGAAGCTGTCGAGCTGAGGGTAAACAGCTCAGCTCAGTCCCTCTGGGGAAAAAGAAAGAAAAAAAGCTTTCCAACGTCACTGAAATGGAATGTGAGGGAACCAAGCGCACTTGTAGGGGGAGAGAAAGGACAGCCTCACACTCCAGCCTGTGTGAACACAGCGCTGGGCTGGGGAAGGCACACATGGAGCATCCAGCAGTGCATCTGCTAAAGATCCCTTCAGCTCTGAGGGTCTGAGGAGATATTTTGGTCCGTAGAAAAGTTTTGTTAATCCAATGAATCATTTGATAGGAATGTACAGTCATCCAATGCAATGGAAAATGTAGAGATTCGAGTGTTCAATGTACGCATCCAGAATAAAAGGTTAGGGTAACACTTCTCCAAAGGCATTACTCATCCCTGCCTTGGCTGCACATCCCTGCAGAGGTGTGCAGGAAGGAGGATGAGCAGCATCAGTAACTTATCAGCTGCAGTACAAAACCACCAGGTAAGAGCCATAAAAAGCAGAAAGCAAGACTTAAACCGCCCCTGAAGTAAGGAGTCTTTGTGCAGCAGGGCCACCTCCTCACCACTGCAGCTCTGAGGGGGTGACATGAGCTCTTCCCCACTCTCACGGCATCCCAAGACATTCATGGAATGGTGGGACCTGCCCTTCCACAAGCGTTATGAGAAATTCCCTGCCTCAGAGAGCTGGCAGGGCTTGCTGAAGCACCGTAGCTGTTCACCTAAGGAGAAAGAAGAGAAGAATGCAAGTCTTGGTCGAAACCAGCAGGAATTTTGCATTACACACAGGCTTTCCCGGGCTCCTAAAGCTGCACTCCAAAAGAGCATCCAGTCACAGACCAGAGTTTTTGCAGTGGCTGCTTAAGGACATTAATTTACAGAGATGAAGCACCGCAGCAATTCTAAATACAGCCCATTCTTTGCTAGGTAGGGGTTTATTTACAAGGCCATGACACGTTATGATGTAAGAGGTAACAGCACACAAGCAGATGACTCCCTCACCCAGCCCGTTCTGCTGGAAGTCTGGGAGACAGGCAGTGGATTCACCCTGACAGGAGGTAAGCTGGAAACTCTCCCATGCCACACACCCTCCTCAAACCCCTCCTCAACTGCACTCAGCTCTGCTGAGAAGTAACGCAAGGAAAAGAGCATATGGATGGATCCAAAGCTATTCTGAATCACTGCAGGCTGCCAGCAGACATATTGCTGTCATTAGCCTCTAGCTCAGTCGCAAGATTTGTTTCTGAAAAGTCTTTGAGCCAACAGATTATATAAAGCTCAGACCCTTCCTCTTCCACACGAGCTGATAGTCTCCTCGCAGGGTGACTGGTGTTTGCGAGGAAAACACTCATCCCTGCACACACGAGGATGATGCAGCTAATCAAAACAACTTCCCCGGCCAACAGCCAGAGCTGTGCTGCCAGATAATACCCAACGACAGGAGCATGGAGTAGAATCCCAGAATGGTTTGGGTTGGAAAGGACCTTAAATACCATCCAGTTCCTTCCCCCTGCCATGGCCAGGAGCACCTTCCACTATCCCAGGTTGCTCCAAGACCCCTTCAACCTGGCCTTGGACACTTCAGGGATGGGGCAGCCCCATCTTCTCTGAGCAACCTGCGCAGGACCTCACCACCCTTCCAGATCCTGTGAGGTGCTGTGAGGTCTCCACAAAACCTTCTCTTCTCCAGGCTGAACAGCCCCAACTCTCAGCCTGTCCCCGCAGGAGAGGTACTCTTACCAACCTCATGGCCTCCTCAGGACTTGTTCCAGCAGTTCCATGTCCTGCTTATGCTGGAGATCGCAGAGCTGTGTGCAGGACTCCAGGTGGGGTCTCACAAGAGCAGAATCCCCTCCCCAGTCCTGCTGCCCACACTCCCTTGGATGTGTCCCAGGGCACCCTCGACTTTCTGGGCTGCGAGCACTCACTGCCTGCTCACGGTGAATTCTATCATTTGTATTGATCCTGTAGCGAGAATCTGCAGAGATCAGAGCTTATCTACCCCAAGCCCTGGGGGCAGGGAATGGTGTGACCCTCCCCTGGCACCGGGGTCACACCATTCCCTGCCCCAGCACCTTCCCAGCCATGCCGCCTGACCTGGCAGCCCCAAGGAACCGGCTCATTAACTCAAAAGCACTTGGAAATAACTGCAGGTTACTGCCCAGGGTACTCTGTATCTTTTATCTAAACAAAATGCTACAGGACTGGGCTTGTTTGGTGCAACAACGCCCTTGTAGCTTCTACTCCCTGTAGCAAGTGAGCAGTTACTTCTGTACACCTCACCTGGCTGCTTTTTGCCATCTTTCACGAACCAAGGCCTGAAAAAATTAAAAAATACGTTCTGTCTTCTGAGCTGTGAAGCGAAGACACCCATTTTGGTTTCTTTATTAATACATAGCAGGACTGCTCCCCACCAGGTTCTAATAAACTCCTTGTGGTTTAAACTTTACTGGAAATCAGGCTTCCTACCCTTTCTAGTTTTCCGTATTACTCTGGCTCATTAAGCAATTTAGATACTCAAGTGGTAAATCAGAAGCGAAAGGAAGGTTCTTAATCACCAGATCTAAACAACATTGGTTTTTGTCACCTCGTAACTCCTGATAACCCCCATCTCCTGGTCCAAGCTGTCTCACACACTGCATTATCTTTACACCTTCAGGTGTCTGAAGGAGGTCAAACAAACATCCTTTCGTTTCCTTGTAGAAGACTGGTAGTACTCCTGCGGCTGGTTAATACTTGCAGTGAGATGAGGTCTGTTGTTTCTCTAAGTCCTGGTAACTCAGCTGTGAATAACCACGGTCCCTGTCCTAAAAACAGTCTAAAAGAGACAAGGTGAGTGCAAGAAGCCCCAGTGGTGGTGAGGCACAGTCAGCAGCCCAGCACAGACACCAGTTACTCCTCAGTAACTCACTGCTGCTGGAGATGCGCTTCATCGAGCAATTCTCAAGACAAAATACATAAACAGTCCCTGGAGCACAGATGGAAGCTGATCCCTTATCCCCTCCCAGGGGAGTTCCCTCATCACTAGGCTACAAAATCATGTTCCCTCTTGCTTTCAGCCCTTTGATGATACAAATCTTACGTTCCTTCCTACACAGTGGCCCGGTTTCAACATGAGAGCCAGAGCCTCTCCTCCCTCCTCAACGGGTAGCTTGAGGATTTGGGCTCTCTCAGAACTGGAGTCAGCGTTGCCCCAAGGCTCGAGGAGATGCCTCACCTGGTATCACACTAAGTACCCTTTCCCAGCTCCCTTTCACTCACCCACAGGGCAGTGCTCATCTGCCACTGAGGAGATGGCTGCAGAAGCCCACAGAACCACTGACCTTCCCTGCCCATGGATTTGCTCTCCCCATGAGAGCAGGATGCTGAAGGAAAAGGTCAAGTTCTTGAAGAGCAGAAGTCACTCAGGTTTTCTCCTCACAGCAAATTGCACCTGTACAACAGCATTTTGCCACAGGTTTTGTTTCAGGACTCCCATCCTGACTGCTCATGACTCTCCTGTACAGCTGGTACTCACACAGCACCTCCGGCACCTGCCTGGCCAGGCCCCAGGGTGGGCTGAAGGGATCAGGGGAGCTGAAGCCTGTCCTCATCCTCCCTTGCCTGGCTGCACGGCTCAGTCCAGTGTCCCGTGAAGGAGGACGGGGAATCCCCACTCCAGGTATGAGTGAAGTGCAGGCAGTTCATGTGCTTCAGGTCACAGAAGCAGCAGATCTTGTAGCTTGAATTATACTTAAAAAAATCCAATTGAAATTCAAGCTCTATCACAGCCTTGCACTGCAGCTTCCCAGAGTCCTCCAGCCGTTTGTTCTCTCCAGGGAAGACAGATAGGTTGCCAACCAAGACTGCACTGTGGGATTAGCCAATGTTTATGAAGTGCTTTAAAGATTAGAAGTGTCACCTATGTGCTAAATATTTCTCTGGCACTATCAGCTCGAACAGCACCCGAGTATCTTGTATCTCCTCCTGCTGATCTTGAGCTGGTTGCCGAAGGCGTCACTCACCCCGACTCCCAGCCACTGCGCCTGGCACTAATTCCAGGGGTGGTTTGAGGCACAGCGCAGGAGAGGACAGAATCAAGGAAACACTTAAACCCTAACTTCTGAAAACTACTGGCAGAGTAATGACAGTAATATCACCAGGGGAGGCTTAGGGATTTATGTTTTTACAACATTCTCATACGTGTGTGTGAGATGGAACACCCTGGCATGAAGCCCAGCTGTGAGGAGAGAGGAACTCGCCCCGCGCACCCAGATGGAACTGGCTGGGCAGTGGCATGAAAAGGTACTTTGTACCCATCAGCTTGATAGGAGCTACATGGATCCCAGCTCCTTCACCTCCCTCAAAGCTTTTGGCAATGCTCTTGCAGTACCTGGATAAGAAACCCAGCAGTGAGCCTGAGCACATGGGACAGTAGCACAGTGTGGGCTTGATATTTCTGAGCCCAGGAGAATTTCAGCTTGCTAATCATTGCTAGCTCTTTTCCCAAGGGAAAACTGTCAACAGTTTCTCTTTTCAAAACATCTCTCTCCGTGTCTCAGCACAGGCTCAGCAAACAGTGTTCCCTTTGCCATAACAACTGTCCCAGGGGTTGTTTCCTATTCCTGACCCAATGGAGAGCAGTGTCAGTGCCATGGAGCAATAACAGACCTTTTTACACAGCGTGTTCTAAAAGAAACTGCTGGAATTGTAAATAAAGCCTCTTTCTCTTCTGACAACTCTGTGGAGTCAATCTATTTCGTGTCCTACCGTGACAGCACAGCACTGCTCAGGCCCTCTGTGTTGTACACACACAGACCAAACTGCAAGGATACACCTATTTTCCTGCCTTTCTTCCTGTTGTTCCCATTCCTCTTCCACCCAGAACACAGACAAAAGCCTGTGTCAAGACCTTTCTACTGATACCACACAGAGCTAAGGTGTAATGTTCAGCTGGACATCTGTGTTTCCCATTGACACACCTTTTGTTACCCAGATCCCATCCAGCCTCCGAGGATTTACACTGCAAATAGATCTAGAAACATCCGAAATACAGAGCTCAGCCTTCCCCTCAGCCTGTGGGTTTCACCAACAGCAGCAGAATCCACCAACTATTGTCAAGCAGTCAAAAACCAAAACATTCAATTCCAAGAGTTTACTCTGCACTGGAAAGAGAGAAAAACAAAGCTGGAAATCCCTCACTTTATAAACAACAGCTCCTCTGAAAGCACTGTCAATAGGAAGTTGTTGCTCTAAACTGTGTACACATTTGGCTCACAATTTGCCAACAATGAGGAAAATGAACTCCAAGGAAGGATTCCCACACTGGGAGCTCAGTGTTGCCACACGAAATGGATGCTGGCAGGGCCAGAGCAGCAGGACCATGCCAGCAGGAGCTGATTTGCACCTTTGTGTAGGGCACAACTCTCTTCCTGGCCTTTGGGAGGGCATCTGGGGGAGGAATCCCGCCAAAGATGACAAGGTAGGAGTATGGCAGGAGGCAGAGCCCAGCTGAGGTGACAGCACTTTTCTCACACAGCTTTAATGGTTTCTGTGCGACAGAAGGAGCGGAGCCCCAGCCAGGAGCGTGCCGAGGTGCCCTGCTCGGGATAACCCCAGCCAGGTGGAGCGCACCTGGGCTGGGCTGTGCAGGTCGCTGTGCCTGACAGCTGCCTGCAGCTCGGGGTGACTCACTCAGGCCACACGTCATAAACACGTCTCACTCCAGCCCTGAATTAGGAGCACAGGGCTCGGAGAACTCAAAACAAAGCTCCTGTGACACATGCCATTCCTGCAGAGCAGCTCGCAGCCTCTCCTGAAACCAAAGGATCAAAGCCAACAGCGGACTGGAATTGCCATTCAAGATCTTCAAACTCATTTCAGATAAGAAAAAAAAAGCCCAGCAAAAAACAAAAAGCTATCTTAATCACCATTTTAATTGGGAGTTGATACTCCTATTCTAACAAAACCACGGGAGCATCCATGCTAGCACTGAATGCCAACACGGGGATGCACGGCTGAGGTTTCCACCAGCGAGGGGCAGGAGGCACCGGGGCAGACTGTGCAGAGCAGCCTTTCTTCTGGGACCTGCCGAGCCCAAAGCAGCGCTCCCTCCGAGGCGATAGGATCTGACCTCGGAGCACAGGAAGCAAGCTTTGTTCCAGGCAGCAGGGAAGGCAGCGCTCCCACACCGACACTGCGCGAGGTTTGGGACCTGGGAGACCTGCAGGTGGGAAAACAAGAAGCGTTCTGCTGCTCACCTCAGCCGGAGCAGCCGGGTGCCTCTGCAGAGCTGCTCTTGTTTGGACAAGCACGTTTGCTCTGGTGACTATTTGAATGATGACTCACTCCAACAAGCCAGGGCACCCTACCACACACAGCCCCGAAGTGCTGACTTAGGGCTTGGGATGCAAATCCGGCAGGAAGCGGCGCTTCCCGACCAGGGCCACCCAGGCCTGGTCACTGCTGCCATCACCTCCTCCAGGCGCAGTCCCAGCCTGGATGACGAGTCCAAAGAGAAGATGACAAGAACAAGAAAACTGTAGAAAATCCTCTTGCTCTTAGAGCACTTCTAAAGTTGCTTTTTTTTTTTTTTCCTTTTAATATTCGTGCTCTGCAAAACCGACAGCTCAGTTGCGAGTTGCCTTGGAGGGACTCGGGGCAGGTGGGTGCTGGGTGCCTGCCCTGTCTCAGGAATGCTGCCCAGCACCCCATCCCTGCCTTGGAGGCGAGCCTGTGGCCACCCTGCTGGTGGCACTCCTCCAGCCACTTCCACTTTTGTCTCCCCAAGCATGTGAGAGTCACAACCCGTGACGAGCTGGGCAGTAATTGCCGTATCGATTACGATGTTCCTCCGGCCGGAGCAACGCCTGTAACTGTAAACCATAAACCTTTTAATATCGCGCTCAATTATGAGGAAAACAACTCCTGAGCAGCAGCAGGACGGGAGCATCGTTCAGGGCCCGCTGCTGAGCCTGGCTGGGGATGCCCAAACCACGCTGAGAGACACTGTCAGGGGGACAGAGCACAGGCAGCCCTTCCACATGTCACTGGCCATGTCGGTGCTCTCAACCCTTTTTGTGCTGACCTCACCAAAGAGCTGAAAGTGCTGGAGCACATGGAATGAGAAGACAGATAAGCAAACTGATGGTGTGCCATCAGAACGTGACTTAGTGCTCGTGCAACCTCTGGGCTGCTCACAAATCCAAGAGAAAGAGCCGAGGAGTTAAACATCTATGTCTGGGCACTGTCACACAACGCAGACTTACAACATCTCTGTTATTTACAAACAGTTTCAGGGAAAGGGAAACAATCTGAGTGGCTGTGTGGCATTTAGAAAACATTCTCATCCGCTGCAAGAAGCACAGAATCACAGAGTATCCTGAGTCAGAAGGGAGCCATGAAGTCTAACTCCTGGCCCTGCAAGGGACAGCCTCAAGAATCGCACTATTTGCCTGAGAGCATTGTCCAAACACTCCTTGAGCTCCTGCAGCCTTGGGGCTGCGGGCACTTCCCAAGTCAGGTGCTTTGGTGACACAAGAATGAGATCAGTGGAGCACGCTTCAAATCCCCGACTCCAACTGCTGCCGCTGGTCACCTTACCAGCCCTTTCCCCAGGAAAAGGGGCAGGCTTGGAGACACTCAGCCTGGAGAAGGCTCCCACCTCGCTCTGTGCAGACCTGACCCGCTTTTGTCTCGCTGTGCTGCGAGCCAGCCGGGCTTTGTTGCCATGGTGAAGGCTCTGACACGTTTAGTTTTCTCACTAATTTCCCGCTGCACTAAAGCAATCGCTGCTCTGCACCTCACTGCCATGGCACAGCAACAAGGAACCCCAACACCCCCAGAAACAGGGGGCAGATCCAGCCACGTGCTGGTCACTGCCAACAGCACTTTAGTTACACCTCCTAAATATCCTAAACCCATCTGCCTTTAAAGTCCTACAAAAGGTTCAAGACATTTGACCCTCACTCAAAAAGGAACTAGACAATTCAGTGATCTCATAATTAGGGGCTGTATCCCACCTTACCTTAAAAGAAGGTGGTGCATTTCAAATCCCAGACTGCAGTCACCGAACCACCACATTTTCCTTTGGGTTCACATGAAGGGACTGAGTTTGTTCCCGACTGGGTCAATGGTAAGTGAAAACAAGGATCCAGTTGTGTCTGTGGAACCAAACTGGGACCAGCAGCACACACACATGAGGAAAAGCAGAGACTAAGGCCCCAACTCTCAGCTGATGACTCAGAAACTGCACAAGCGCCCACTGAGTGGGAAAATACCTATAGTCAGCCTTCACTTGTCATTTTACTGCGTAATGGGAGTCTCAGCTTGGATGAAAAACACATGAATATTTTGTTCTGACTAAGCATAGGTTTCCCCATGTACCTCAGCTCTGCCAGGGCAGTGGGCACACGACACCCACGCTGCAGCGAGGGGGAGGGAGCGACCGTGATTTCCTTCTCCACCAACCCTGCACTTTGTTTCTAACATAAAACAGCAGAAAGGAAAAGTCTTTGGATTTTTTTTTTAATCTTACACATCCCAGAGCAGCTCAGGGGAAAAAAAAAAGCCTCTGTGGAAGCCAAGTATGAAAATCCTTGTACAGAGAATGAATCAGAATGATTTTTAGTAGTTTCCAATGAGATTGTGCTTGAAAACAAACAGTTGCTGTACGACTGACAACCCCCTCACTGTGTCAGAGGGACGGGAGAACATAGATGGGCTTTGTAGAGCTGAGAACATGCTCCTTCATGGCTGCTGGGGAGCAGTTCCATTTCATTAATGCCTCATCTACATGTGCAAAGAAACAGAGCACAAGCTGAGCTGTATCATGATCAGTTTGGGGGAGTCCTCCGACCTCCAAACCCGCTGAGAGCCGCCGCAGCTGCTGCAGCCTCGGGGTGCAGAGGGCACGGCTCCAACAGGAGCTTCCCGCAAGCGAGCACCATTGTCTGGCGGCCCCCTGGGAGCGGGCAAACCTGCCATCCATCAGCCAGCACACGATCCCCTCTCGGTCCGAGGCAGGGGAGAGGCCGGGACAGTTCCCGGCAGCAACGGGGGCTCCCCGGAGCCTCATCGAGCCGCGCAGGCTGCCCGGAGCCCCCAGCGGCACTCCAGCCACGATGATAACCTTGACAGAGCCACTCGCAAGATTACAGCCCAAGGACTTCCTACAACCACATCGAGAGAGGAAGGACTAAGTACCAAGACTAATACTTTTCATCTCTGGCTGCTGCCAGTGCTGTGAACTTAAACGAAAATTGGGGGCACGCAGAGACATGATCACACTGTCACAGTGACTGATAAAAGCAAACCCTTTCCTGTAGCACTAATTATTTCAGCTGAAAGGAGCACAAACATCGTTAAGGATTTGGATAGACACGTGACAAGAGGCATTTTCCCCCCTAACTTCTTCACTGGCACTGTCTGAAGACTGTATGATAGCAGATCTAACTGGCTCTGCCTACCTGGCAGAGTACCTGAGCATCAGCCCTGTTCCAAACTCCTGTGAGCCTGCAGGAGCAGCACGACACCTGAACAGACTGTATCCTCCCATTCCACAGACAGGAACCAGCTCCAATTAGGCTCAGAGCTGCAATTCAGCGTCTTATCTGATCACACTTCACACACAATGACACACAGCTCATAAACTTACTCCTTCCATTAGGAACACTTCATGTTGCGAAATGCCACAATTAGTTTTTAGGCATCAGCTTCAATGCAGCTGCCTTCGCCCAACAGCAAGAAGCCTCAGGGCTCCAAAGATCCTGGCCCCTGAGAGGGGCCAGAAACACACCTGGAAGTACCTGATGAGCCTGAACACAGGCAAAAAAAATCAGAAACGCGTCAGGTTACTTGACAGCAGATCCCAGAGCCTTAAAAAAACCCCTCGTGCCCACAGTGTGGGTCTGTCACACACCCATCCCTGCTATCCTCCGTACACATTCCAAAGGTATTCCTGCAATTAACACTCTCTGCATGAACAGAGGTTACGCAGGAAAGGGCACAGCTGAAAGCCCAAGACAGCCAAAGAACCAGCACAAGCTGAGACTGACTGGTGTAGGTAAGGAAAAACCTGGAAAAAAAGTGTCTTCCCTTCTGCCGCAGAAATCCGCGCACACTTCCCCAGCCTCAAAAACACCTCGCTGCGTCCCTCTCATTCAGAACTCCTTCCAACAGGACCAACCACATTTTAAAAGTTATTGGAAGGAGACAAGAAACATCCATCTGCTTGCTGAAAGGCAGCAGACGCACACAGCCTCCAAATCCAGACTTTAATTGAAACACTTTAATCTGCTGCCGCGGCCCCGCAGTCTCTGTATTCCCAGTAGTGCCGAGGCGTGCGCGCAGCTAATGGAGCTCTGACAGTCGTCCTGGGCCTGGCTCCCTGTCAAACCACGCTGGCCTCCAGCTCCAGGCCCGCAGTCGCACGCTGATACCCCACAGACTCCCTTTCCTCTAAACCATCTTCCAAATGTACTGTAATTAATGTCCTATAACTGCAGCCGACGCTTTAAGGAGCTGGAGGCAGAGCCAACCCGTACAGGAGAGTGGCAAACGTCGAGGAGATCCCGAATTACAAGGGCAACACCCAACGGGGCTGCTGGGAGCAGCCACCTCCTGCATTGCACAACACTCAGGCCAGTCCCTTCATCCATCTGCAAATCAAGGCGGTAACTCAGCACAGGTCAGTCCTGGCAGCAGGCCCCAGTCATGCAGCCAAGGCAGGATTTGGGAAGCTGATTAGGCTCCCACGCTGGGAAGACACGGCCAGGTTCTCTGCGTGGCTCAGCTGAGTCGCCCTGTGGACAGGCTGACCCCAGCAGTGCCATCCCAGGCCAGGCGAGGCACAGCCCGCTGCTGCTGCGCCTTGCGCTGTGCCAGAGCGGGTCTGCTTCCTGCACCCGCACCCCCACCTCGCTCGCCCGCTCCTTCAGACAGCTTCGCAGCAACTGCAGCTCCCCAAGCCCACGGCGAGGTTTCCCACTGCTGCACTGGCCTCTGACAGCCGTCAGAAACCCTGCACAGGCAGCCACTCCTGCACACACTGCAGCTGAGCGGCAGGAGCCAGTACTCATATTTATACCTTCATTTCAAACCTTCTGTGGCCAAAGCACTTCCAAGAAGAGCATCTGCACTCTTGCCGCCGAGTTATAGCCACAAAAGGCAGGCTTAAGCCCACCTCCCCGGGATAAAGTTCCACATCTTGCACAGAAGGATGCTGGAGCCTCTCCCAACACACCTGCACTGCACAAGGACCAGCTCTTTCCTACAGCTCTTCCAAGCTGCAGCTGCCCTCGCTGGAAATGATCCCAAACACTGGCTGCAGAGAATAAACCAGAAGCATCAGCAGCATTTCTCTGGGATCAGCCTGCATGCTCCGAAGGACCCAAGGGTTCAAGATAACACCTGGCCAGGTCCGACAGGCTCCACTGAGATGCAGCTCTGCTGCTGCTGCTGCTGCGCTGTCCCAGGATATCCTGCCCATCCTCTGATGTGCAGAGCAGAGCTCAGCTCGGCTCCCCCACACACGCTGGGCTATTTTTGAGCACAACGTGTCAGTTCCACTGGCTGTGGGAGTTTGTTTGTGTGGGATAGCATGATTCGACTACTTTGAATCTTGGCTGAAGCCATATAATTCCCTTTTCATGGAACCCTTTTGACGGCCATTTAGCAGAGAGGGCGAGGTTTAGCCTCAACTAGAGAGATTTGGGGTCAGAATTGCTAGAAAAAGACACATAATGACTAATAATGAATCAGCCTTCAGTGGTTTCTTCATTTAAGTGTTAACACAGCATATTAAACCCCTGGCCTGGGATCAACAGAAAGGCCCTGAATGCATTAAATGAGTACAATGGCTTAACTAGAGAATCTCCAAATTGCTCTATTCAAACCTGTGCAAGCTCCAGGCCAGCTCAACCTTTGCTCGTTCAGGTTCAGCTAAAATGCAGAGTCTTGCTGGGGGTGTGCAGAGCACGAGACCCACCACGGTCACACGGGGAAGTCACAACTCTCATGAGAATCTTTTCAGCCAGGGAGAACTTCCACCACAAGCTGTGAATTCTACTCTGCTAGCAGTGCTGGAGCAACTTCCCAAAGCTTTACTTTCATGGGGAAAAAGAGTTGTTATGCAATCACCTTGGTGAGAGCAAGAAGGGGCAGCCACTGCACAGGGCTGATACAGGACCCAGTGAGAGGACGTGGGGAAAAGGAGCTTAGAGCTGCTTCTCTGTGAAAATGTCTAATACCCAAGGAGCCCAGTCTCCCAGCAACACACTGCCATTTCCTTATTTCCCTCTCACGTAATTCCTCCTTCAAACACAAATGAGGAGACAGCTTCTAGAAACCCTCATTGGGCCTCTGCAGCATTCACCAAACCTCTGTGAGACCCTCCTGGAAAAGAGACACTGATCCCTGTGTGTCCCAGCCCTTCCTCCTCCTGCTCCTGTCAGTGGCTTTTCCTCACAGGGGCAGCCTCTGTGCCTGCCCAAAGGTGCCACCACCTCGCTCATCAGGTGTTGATTGCCTCCTGCTACAGCAGCCCCAAAGTTCTGGAACAGCCAATATTCCAGAGGAAGGGACTCTGGACAGGGGGTGGGAAGCAGCCAGGTTGAAGAGGTACAGAAATTGTACCCACCTCAAGCCCCAAAATAAGCCAAGAGCCACACAGCTGAGAAGTAGGTATTAATTATCCTGGCTCTCTTAGAATGCTCTCCCTGCCCAGAAGGCTCAGGACACACACCACAGGCCTCCTAGCTCACCCTGCCCACTGTCAGCTGGCTCTGCTGCTTCCACCTGTTAGCATCTCAAGAAGCAGCCTGGTCTGCAATTCCATCATGCTCTGGCATTAACATCTTGCTAATCAAATGTTACTTGCTATAGCAAGAAAAACATTGTAATGAAATAAAAAATGTCAGTACTTCAGCCCACAGTTGATACAGGCAATGGCTCTCTGAGGTTTTAGGAAATAGTCCCTCTTATCCCCACTGTGGCCAACTCTCCTTAGCCAAAGTTCCTTTCTAGCTTTTAGGCTTTTGCTAAATCTCCCCACCAAATGAGAACTAAAATACAACTCTCCTGCAGCACACAAGCGAGGAGAACAAAGGCCCTGTGAGCAGCAGGATAATGCTGCCTGAGGAATTAGCCATCCACAGCCATCAGCTTTCCTTCTGGCCAGGAGAAATAAGAAGCAGGACAGGTGAAGCACCACCAAACACTGCAAAAGAAAAGAAAAACGACCGAGGAGAGGTGACCAGGTGTGGGTCATTACAAAACGCGCGGCACGAGTATTGAACAATTCCATCTGACAGGAGGCTGATGAGCGAGGGCAGCCGGCGCGGGGCTTATCACAGGGGCAGGCTGGCTGCAGGGAGCAGCCCCCCGTCAGCCCAGAGCCACGTGCCTCGCTGCAGGACGCAGCAGCACGACAGGGCAGCCACCGAGACTTCCCACCCTCCGCGCTGAGAGCGCTCTGCACCTGAGGAGAGAAACCCAGGCAAGCCCTGGAGCCCCCGTGGCCAGAGAGCAGAGTGTACCAAGCCAAGCCTGAGCGCTCCCAGAGCAAAGCCCAGCTCTCCATCAGGGCTGCCAGCTTGCTTTGTATCCTGGTCTCCAGTGCCACAGTGGCCACCTCCAGGAACTCCGGTGAAAAATGTGTTCCACTGATGACTCCAATTCACCCAAAGACAAACCGCAGAAACTGAGCCTGTTCTCTCATGGAAGGGAACATCCAGTGAGGGCAGAGCTGCCTCCCATTCTCCAGAAAAGGCTTAGCTACTTAAAAACCTAAAGAAAAATCAGCTCGATTCTAGCCTTTCTCCAGTTGTGCTTGCGCTGGTAGAAGGGCTGTGTTCTGCCAAGGATTAAAGCATCATGGATTTGGGTTACTATCCAGTAAAACAACTCCAGGTACCCCTTAAACAGGATCCCACAGCCCACAGCCAGTGAAACTTGCTCTGACCTTTGCCTACCCAGATACAACCGAAATTTAACTCAAACCTAAGTTGACAACCAGCCTGCGAGAAGCGAAGGCAGCACAGCAGGAAGATCAGTGCGCTTGGGAAGGAGCTGTGCTCTCCCAGGACTGTCAATTCCATTTCAAGAGAAAGATGGATGTGAAAGGGACCCCTATCTCCCAGCGAAACACTCCATGAGAGCGGCGCAGCCACGGCAGGTACGCGCTGCTCCATGCTCCAGCTGCACCTCCAGTCACATGGAGCTGATGGAAGGGATGGAACCAGGACAGCAGAGAGCTCTCAGCTGTGCCCAGGGACCACAGCGTCCCTCTCTGTCCTCCTCAGCCCCAAGAGCTCCCGAAGGCTCAAACACAACACCCAAAGGGCATGGGAACATAACGTATGTGCTCCTCGGCACAACCATGAACATTCCCTGACCAGCCCTTATGAAAAAATGTGGCATTAAAAACAACCCCACCACCTGAACAGAGCGGGAATTCTAATGAAGTCACTTGGATGATTTATACATGGAAATTCGGTGGAAAACAATTCATTCAGCAGGTCACTCTGAAGATTTTTAGCACAGAAACAAGTGTTTCTTGTAAAAGATGAGAAGAGACAAAATGAAGGGGGGCAGAAGGAGGGATGCAGCAAGATACCCCACAGGTGCCCAGTTCGTCCCAGTCAGAGCTGTGGCTGCAGCTCCTGCCCAGCCATCAGAGCAGCTCTGACAGAGCACAAGAGCCCAACTTTGCATGGGCAGGGACTGAATGTAAATTGCTGCCTTGGTTAATACGTAAATTGCCGACTGTTCCCTTCTATTCCATCGGCTCCAGCAGAGACAATTATGAATACAGGCCTCCTGCCCTTTGGGATGATTAACATTCCCCTTCCTCAGAGTCCCCAGCACTGCTGACCCACATTCAGCTCCTGAAATGCAGTTCTATGTAAACTGCAACGTTCGGTGTCAGCAGAACGTGCCAGCCCAGCAGGGCCAGGAGCTCTGCTCCTCTCTCTAAATAAATGCAGTGCTCAACTTCCCAAGGGCCAGGAAAATCCCGGTCCTGCAAGATCAGACCAGGCACCCAACTACCCTCCGCTTCTCTTTTTAGGGAAAAAGGGACACAAGCCAGGAATGCTCTGGCTGTTATCTTGAGCTGTCATGTCAAAGTCCACTTGACGTGGTAAATGTCCGTCGAAAAGGAAAACAGGATCCAACACTCGTCCACGGATCACCTCTAATTCCAGGCTCAGCAATGGACACCAGGCAACACCGTCACTAATTTCACCTTCTGGAAAAGGCCCAAAATCATGGGGTACATCTATTTCCAAGCCCACACAGACACTCAGAGTGGAATTCCGTCTGAGACAGTGGAGGAGCGCTGTTCCCGAGGAGGGGCCATGACGAGCAAACCCGCTTTTCTCTAAGAGAATGTGACATGGGGTCAGGTTTGTGCGGGGATTTGGTGGCTATATTTGAACTGCCCGGTTCACTTGCGCAGCTACTACTGGGAGAGCGGGATCACCTCGGGAAGGGGCTGCCAGCACAGGCAGCAACCGGGCTGCGCCTGCGTTTCGTGATCAAAGAATTCTTTCAGATCCCTAAATGGGACCATTTTGCCAAGGTTTTACTCGCTTCCAAGTTGTTTCCATTAAGTCAAAGTGTTAAAAGTGTAACTGTGATGAAGACAAGCTCGCAGTAGCATTATTTTGTATTTCTGCTGCCAGTCAAAAACGCTTCCCCACAAGGATTTGCCCTTTCCAATGCATTTACATCAACACCTCTCCTCCAACCTCACGAGTCCCAGAGCCCGAACCAAGCAGCTGCTTTCTCCTTCCCCACTCCTCTCCCAGGGCCAACAGCAACAGTTCTGCCAGCGAAGGAGAAGTACTGAACCCACAGCGCTCAGGGTCTGCAAGCAGAATCCAATCCATTCACTCGCACTCCTCTCCAGAGGCTGGGATTTGAAAGGAAACCTGACCTCGGAGTTAAGAAAGCTTCCAGGTCAAGTTTCAGCTCCAAGCTATCCCAGCTCAGCCGAACACATGGCAGTTGTTCCAGCACAGGTATTTCCCCAGGCCTGGGGAGCCCCCAGAGTTCAGAGGGACAGGGACTGGATCTCCTCCATGCAGGGAACGTGCTGCAGGTCAAACCCGCCACTCCAGAGCCCCCAGCACCTCACCATCCCACCAGAAAGCCGCCTCCTGATATCCACAACGCACCCTCGGTCACTCCGGGGCCGTAGGAATGAGCCTACACTGCTATAAAGCAAAGCTTTCCAAGCTTAGTATCCCCTTCCCTCACCCAAAGCCAACGTGCAAAATCCAGCCTTGGTCCTGTAAACGTGGAACACAATTTCCAGACAAAATTTGTGAGCATATTTTGCCATTCTTCAGACAAAATCAACTATTCCCGCACAAAAGATGGTCTCTGCTTTGGTATTTTGTAAACTTCAGAGTCAGCACCGCTGAGAAGAAACCTTGACCCAAGGAGGGAGTCTGGAAACAGGAACAGGAAAGCAACTTGGAGCTAGATCCCTCCTTTTCCAGGAGTGATCTCCACTCAGAGCGGTCAGTCTCCTGCACTCAAAGCACCTGAACCCATCACCCTGTTTCTCTCAGAAAGGTTCAGGTTTATCACGGGGAGAACAATAGCGCCGAACAACTCAAGTGCAGGTTAAATTGTGGCATTGAGCACTTGCAGGCACAAAATAGCCGTCAGGGCAGGCAAATCCAGCCCAGCTCTGAAAAGAACTGTCCAGGAGGTGTTATAACTGATGTTTAAATAGCCCCTGAAATTAATTTCACTTTATTATGCTGGCAAAGAGCCAGAGCTCCAGCGAACCGAGGTGATGGTGGATTTCTCCCCCTGTTTCAAAACAATGCTGCTCCCGAAAGTGACAGAGGGGCACCCCCAGAACTGACAGAGGGGGAACCCTGGAACTGACAGAGGGGAACCCTGAAAGTGACAGAGGGGAACCCCCAGAACTGACAGAGGGGCACCCTGGAACTGACAGATGGGAACCCCTGGAACTGACAGATGGGAACCCTTGGAACTGACAGAGGGGCACCCCCAGAACTGACTAAGGGGGAACCCTGGAACTGACAGAGGGGAACCCCTGAAAGTGACAGAGGGGAACCCTGAAAGTGGCAGAGGGGCACCCCCAGAACTGACAGAGGGGAACCCTGGAACTGACAGAGGGGAACCCTGGAAGTGACAGAGGGGCACCCCCAGAACTGCCAGAAGGACAAGCCCGGCCAGCACCACCCTCCCTCTGCAGCGCTTCCAGGGAGCCAGCGCGGAGCCAAGAGCCGGGCAGGCGCAGGGCTCCGGTTCAGGCCTGCCCGCTGCCTGCCCCTGCCAGCCCTGCCGCCCGCAGCTCCCGGCAGGAGCCCGCTGTGGCACCGGGGCACGCAGCACGACGAGCCCTCTCCGGGAGCTCGGTGTCACCGGCACCGCCGGCAGCACAGCAGCGATGCTGCCGTTCCGCACGGATCTCCGGCCGTGCTCCAGGGCTCGCCCGTGCCCGGATCCACCCGGATCTCCTGTGCCGTGTTCCGCGGCTCACCTGGAGCGCGGCCCTACCTGGATCCACCTGGATTCGCCTTTCCCTCGGGAGGCCCTTCCTCGCTCTATTCCCTGCGGGTTCCCACGGCCCTGAACACTCGGCCACGATCGATTCTCATCGTTCCGGTGAGGAACGAGCTGTCCCCCGCCTGCCCTCCGTGTGCCCCCCGGCGCGGCGGGAGCATCCCCCCGCTCCACCTCCACGTTATCCCGGTGCCACGGGACCCGCGGGGACACCCGTGACAGCGGCCCCGCTGCCCGGCAGCGCCCGNGGGTTTGGGGAGAGACCCGCGGGAAATTGGGGGGGACACCCCTCCGCAGCGCCGCGCCTCGGGAGGTGAATGACGTCACGGGGCGGGAGAATGACGTCACGGAGAGGGGCCGCCCTGCGCGGTTGGTGCTGCGGTTTTGGGGAGAACTCAGTGAGACATGGGAGATGAGTCTGACGTCACTNGCCCGCCGCCATGGGTCCGGGTGCGCTGTGCGCCCACCGGGCTGCAGGCGGCGGCCGCGGGAAGCGTCATCCCGCTGCTCTTCCCGCTGGAGATCCTTCGGGATCTGCAAAGATGTTGAAGGGCTGGAGCATCTCGCTGATGGGGGAGAGCTGGGGGCTGGGCCTGGTCAGCCTGGAGAAAGGAATCCCATCAATCCGCACAAATATCTCCTGGGAGTGTCAGAGGATGGTTCCGGACTCTCTTTAGTGGTGCCCAGCAACAGGACAAGGAGCAGTGGCCACAAACTAAAATACAGATTCCACCTCAGCGTGGGGAGGAACCTCTTTCCTTGGAGGGTGGCAGAGCACTGGAACAGCTGCCCAGGGAGGTGGTGGGATCCCCCTCCCTGGGCACATTCCAAACCCACCTGGATGCATTCCTGTGTCACCTGCTCCAGGTGACCCCGCCTTGGCTGGGGGTTGGACTGGATNCTTGCGGGGACGACAGGGACGCCCCCACATGCAGGTCACGCCTCATTTTGGGCGCAGAATGACGTCAGGGGCGGTAGAATGACGTCATGGCGAGGGCCGGGAGGCGCGGTGGTTTTGGGGTGAAACCCACGATGAACGGGAAAAGGATTCCCCGTGACATCACTCCCACGGGGAGTAATCCCATCAATCCGCACAAATATCTCCTGGGAGTGTCAGAGGATGGTTCCGGACTCTCTTTAGTGGTGCCCAGCAACAGGACAAGGAGCAGTGGCCACAAACTAAAATACAGATTCCACCTCAGCGTGGGGAGGAACCTCTTTCCTTGGAGGGTGGCAGAGCACTGGAACAGCTGCCCAGGGAGGTGGTGGGATCCCCCTCCCTGGGCACATTCCAAACCCACCTGGATGCATTCCTGTGTCACCTGCTCCAGGTGACCCCGCCTTGGCTGGGGGTTGGACTGGATGTTCTCCGGAGATCCCTCCCACTTCATAACGGTTCTGGGACTCTGGGATCAATCCCACCACGATGCTCTGCTCCCGAAGCCAGATTATCCACCTGGACCGTGCAGCTGAGCAGCTGTAAGCTGGATCTCTGGGCGCTAAGAGGGACTTATCCTCGGAGTCTCAGCGGTTGTTGCTGAGTTATTAAAGCCCCGCGTGGCTCAGGTGTGGGGCTGCAGAGCATCCTCGGGCTGTGCTTTGTTCTGCGTGCCGGGATGTCTGTCGGTGCCGGGCTCCAGGGGAATGTCTGCTGCAGAGTCACTCTGGCATGGAGCAGCAGCCGTGTTGTTGTTGTCAGCCAGCTGCCAGCGCGCACAGGAACAGGCAGGAGCTGTGCTGCAGCGCATTCCAGCAGCCCTTTCCCAGCCCTGCCGCTGTGGGAGCTGCTGGAAGCAGTGGGTGTGAACTGCTCTTTCCACAGGAACAGAATGGGCATGGGGGACTCCAACCCGGCAGCAGTCCCACACGCCGCCGAGGACATTCAGGGAGATGACAGATGGATGTCACAGGTAAGGCTGGCAGGTGGATCCTCCTTACTGGGGGATGCTGGCCCAGTTCTGCCCAGGCCACACTTGGGACCCTGAGGTCACAGCAGCCTGGAGCTGCAGCTGTCACACCCGTGTGTCCTGCCATGATGGAGCAAAGGAAGAGGGGTCTGGGGCATCTTTCTGATGAGGAGTGACTGCAGGAGATGAGCTGGGTTAGTCCTGAGAAGACTGAGAGGGGATCCCATCAACCCATAAAAAATCTCCAAGGGGTGTCAGAAGATGGGGCCTGACTCTGCTCAGTGCTGCTCAGGGACAGGACAAGGAGCAATGGCCATAAACTAAACCACACCAAGTTTCATCCAGCCCGGGATCCTCACGGGGTTGTGGGGTTGGGAGCAGTGTCCAGCAGCTCAGGGGTTGGTGCAGGCAGGGGTGCTGGAGGGCACGGCAGCCGGGGAAACGGGTTGGGCAGCTGTCCCTGTCCTTCCAAGGGATGGATGCCCAGGAGCCATTGCCACCTGGGGCTCAGCTTGCTGCTCTCTTTGACAGCACAATCGGTTTGTCCTGGACTGCAAAGACAAGGAGCCCGACGTGCTCTTCGTGGGGGACTCCATGGTGCAGTTGCTACAGCAGTACGAGGTAGGGATAAAGGGAGGGAGGGGTGGATAGAGCAATTGGAGCATCTCTCTCTAACCCAGTAGTGCCTGAGCACATGTAACACCACTGATTTCCACTGTTCCTGTTTTCACTGCCATCTCCTGAGGCGCTCCTGCCCTGTTTCCTGAACTCCCCAGTGCCTGGACACTGCTTTACGTGGCTGCTTTTGCCTCCCTCTCTGAGGCCACGACCAACTGCCTGCATTTTGGCACATGTGCACAGCCCTGCAGCTCCCGGATTTCAGCCTCCCGAGGCCATCGAATTCCCTGTGGCTGTACCTGGCATGGCCAGAACACATTTAGCCCTGTGGAATTCAGGGTGCCAGAGGCATTGGTCCGCTGGTTCTTCCCTAAAATTATTGAGGGAAAGAAGAGTTCTCTTCTGCCGTGGTGGCAGCTGAGCAGCTTTGTTCTGCAAGAGCTGCTCCCCTTTGTTCTAGTTGTGTTTCCTGGGCATGAGAAGGATTTAATCAGGTCATAGATTCCCTCTTCAAAGGCCTTGTGCTTAGGGACACCGTGGTCCGCAATAGATCAGCACTCTGGGGCTCTGATGAGTTCAGCAAATCACTGCTCCAGAGACCTTTCCTTCCTTTGTGGCAGGTCTGAGAGCGTGAACCTCAGCAGCTCCATCTCTTCTGACTCCAAATAAAACCTCATGCCTTGTCTAAACGCCCCTTGTGGAATGAGTTTTCAGAGGAGGGCTCGAGGCTGCTCTCAGTGAGCTCGAGGACACTGTGTAGTGTCTTTGCTTCACAGCCAGGACACTCTCTGAAGCAGCACGTTGGTTTCTGCTTGCAGATATGGCGAGAGCTCTTCTCACCGCTCCATGCTCTGAATTTTGGCATTGGTGGAGACACCACGGGACATGTTCTATGGAGACTGAAGAACGGTGAACTGGAGAATATTAAACCCAAGGTATGAGCTGCAGAGTGAGTGAGGGTATCCAGGTGTGCAGTGAAGGTCACCTGCAGGTGCAGGCCTGCCTTCCCTGAGGGCAGTGCCAGCCCCGGGGCTGAGCTCTTCAGCCTGGCTCTCCCTGCAGCTCTCTGGCCACAGACGGTGTTTATGCAGGGATTTCAGGGTCATCAGCCCTGTTACCATTTGCTCTGGAAAAGCTGCGGACATTTTTCTCTCCTTGCAGGTCATCGTTGTGTGGGTTGGAACAAATAACCATGAAAACACAGCGGAAGAAGTCGCAGGGGGCATCGAGGCCATCGTGCGCCTGATAAACACCCAGCAGCCACAGGCCAAAGTGATTGTGCTGGTACGTCCCTGCTGTGTCTCTGCCTTACTGGGAGTCACTGGGCGGTGCTGGGAGGACAGTCCCTTGATCTGTCCTCTGCTTTGTGCCTCCCCTCACTGGGTTGGCTTTGCAGGAGCTCTCCTTTCACCCTGCCAGAGCTGGGTGGACTCATTCCCAGTAACTATCTCACTTAGTAATGTTGCTGAGGAAGTCCTGTGAGGGGAAAATAGGTGCCCAAATCCCAGCTGGCACTGGGAATCCTAATTGTCTTCCTTGTCCTAAGGAGGTTGATGCCTGTCTTGCCGAGGAGCTGAAAGTGCATGGAAAGAGCACAAGCTGATACATTTTAAAAATAAAAGAAAACAGTTTCCCCGCCAGTCAGTGCCTGTAGCACATCTGGCTCCTTCACTTGCATTTCACATTAGGCCTGGATGGACAAATTCTGATTCAAGGGATAGTTCCTCTTGTCACAGACATCCTAAATCTTGACGGGCAGCCCGAATTGGAAAGGAGAGCAGGGCTCCTGATGCCATCAGAGTCACCCAAAGCTCTTTTCTGCCTCCTCTCGTGCCAGGGCCTGCTACCTCGTGGAGAGAAGCCAAACCCGCTGCGGCAGAAGAACGCCAAGGTGAACCACCTGCTGAAAGCCTCGCTCCCCAAACTGCCCAACGTGCAGCTGCTGGACGTGGACGTGGGCTTCGTGCACTCGGATGGCACCATCTCCTACCACGACATGTTCGACTTCCTGCACCTGACGGGCGGGGGCTACGCCAAGGTCTGCAAGCCCCTCCACGAACTGATCATGCAGCTGCTGGAGGAGACCCCCGAGGAGAAACGAGCTGCCCTGGCCTGAGTCGCTGCTGTCAGCGTGGAGAGCATCATCCAGCCCCTCAGATCAGTTCTGTCACTGGCACTACAGAATCCTTCTTTCTTAAAGCACTTTCCATTGTAGAATGATACCGGATGTCCGTACCTAGTGTTTTGAGGGGGAAGGCTCATGTTTAACTGGTCTTGTACATACGAGGGCCGGCTGGGTTGGTTTTATTGCAGGAGGAAATTAGCTGAAGAAGAGTTTTACTTTTAAACCATTCCTCATTTAAAACGAGAACAGGACTGTCACTCTGTGCCCCGCTCATGTCTTGTTGCCCTGTGGTTGTCCTAGACCCCTTGTAGCCTGTCCGACGGCCCGCTCCTGGCTCACCGTTCCTGGCTGCAGGCATCGTGCTCTGTGTATTTGCCTGGGAACAAGAATCACATTCCACTTGCAAAAGCCAGAACAGATGCATTTTTCCAAACTCGGTTCCACCTTTTAGGCGGTTTTGGTTTTTTTGTTTGGGTGGGTTTTTTTGTTTGTTTGTTTGTTTGTTGTTTGGTTTTTTACTGGGGGGGCGTTAAATGACACGTGTTGCTTTCTCACTCCTTTCTGAAGCAGCTTGAAACTGGAATTCAGAAATTCAAAGAAGCAGTTACCTGAACTCGTGTAACACTCCCCAGTGCTTGTCTTGTGCTCGTTTCCCCAGTCCTGCTAGCGGGGTCACCTCTCCTCCCACGCAGCTCTCCTGGGAACGCTCCCATGTGGGTGCTGTTGCTGGCCCCTGCTCCTGCTGCCCATGATGTTGCTGGCTTTTAGCAGTTGCTCAGTGTAGGATTTTAATGATCCAGTAATTGGCAGTCACTCCCTCGCTCCTCTGGAACTGACAGACATCCCTCTGAGCTGCCCGGGCTCTTTGCAGTTTTTTTCCTGTTTTTTTTTTATTAAGTATGACTGTTACATCCTTTTTTTCTAAAGCAAACCCACACTAAGAGCCCCTGGCTGCAAGGCCTAAATCACTCTGAAGCTTTACAGATCCCAAGGTGTACATTTCCTTATCACTACTGGTTTACTTGTATAAACATTTTATTTGAGCAACTACAGCCTTTTAGAGTAAAAAGTGAAGTTAAGGTGTAGCTTCTCCTGCCCTGGACCCTGCTCCTCACCTCTGGCAAGGGAGCCAGAGGGGCAGGTGCCCTCCTAAACGGCTGTGGCTCCGTGGGGTTTTGGTTTGGTTTGTAGTTCAGATGGCTGGTTGTAGTGAAACAACTTTTCATTTAAAACTGAGAGTTTCTCTTCCAGAAAGAAATGGTTTGGGCCTGAGAGGCAGAGCGCTAGATGAATCGATAACTTGCAAATAACCTATTTTAAACCGAGTCTGTTCCTCCCTGCCTTACCTGCCGGAGCTGGAGCTCAGTGGTGCCACGCTGGGTTTGTGCTTCCTGCGGGATCCCCGGCAGGTAAACCTGGGAGGAACGGAGAGCTTCACTCCGTGCTCCAAGGGAGGGTGTTCAGGTGTCAGGAGGCTTTGCCGAAGCCCATAGGTACTGTACATAGTCTGTCTGCCCTTTGCTGTAGCCGAGGGGCTGGTGTGTAACTCTGACCTAGCGTTGAGGAATCCCCTAACGTCCCACCTCGTCCCCCTCCTCCTGTAGATTTGATCATAGCAGGATTCCTGCCTGGATTGCATGCATAGTGTGTGTTTTGTTTCCAGTATATGTGATCTACACACAGATGAAGGAAAGGTGAAGCATTCCCCTGGCCAGGATCAGATGCAGGGAGTTGCAGAGTGCCGTGGGAGAGGAGGGATCACATCCTACCCCATGATCCAGACCGGGAGTGCTGTGCCCTGGAGCTCCATGGCCTTGCAGGGCAGGCTTTGAGGGAACACTGCTCACGCTTCCCATAAGCTTCTGGCTGGAAATATTGGGGAAGGACAAGTGGAAAATCAAATCTTAAAGTACAGTGCAGTGGAGAATTCATGGGGAAGGGCTTATCCCATCCCCAGCCCCTCAGGGAGCCGGGATAAAATCCATTCTTGCTCCCTGAGAGCTTTCCATCTCTCCAGGCTTGCGAGAAAAGGCCGTATGCTAGTTTAATCTCTGCCTCCCCGCTTCCTTCCCTCCCTGCTGCTGCTGCTGCATTTGGCTGAGGAGATGCTAACCAGGAATGTGCTCTGCAGTGAAGCTCCCCCTTTGCTCGGCACCCTGTGCTCGCTGTGAGCCAGCCCCGTGGGCAGGGGGCCGAGTGGCCCGGGGAATCTGGCAGGCTCCGGCGTCACCGGGGAGGCTCTGCTGGCTCTGCTTAGGCTTGGCTTGCTGAGGTGCCACGCTCTGTGCTGGTTCGGTGCTCTTGGCTCTGCTTGTTGCTGCCTGGCAGGAAACTGCCCTGCTCACCTGAGAGGTGTCCTGGGCAAGAGGGCTCCTGCCTCCTGCTCACCGAGTGCTGAAATCCGAGTGCCTCCTGTGAGAAAATTTCAATCCCAGCTCTGAACGTCCCTCAGGACAGGGCTGGGGCTGGAGCTGTGGCCTCCTCTGAGTGAGCGTGTCCGCTTTTGTGTTTATGCAGCAGAGAGGAAAACAAACAAAAGATGTGAAATGACAGAGTCTTGTGAGGTGCTGGGGGAGGGTGAGGCAGGAGCAGGGAGGCCCCCATACCTCCCCTCGCTGCCCCCGAGACTTCCCCGGGACACAACCATTGTGATTCTGCTTTGGCAAGAATGCATCGGCTGGTAGAAGTCACTGTTAGTGCATATTTCGATATAAATGTCAATGTTTCACCCACCGTGTCGCAGCCTGTGTGTGTGTGTGTGTGCCCAGCCGTCTCCTGCCCTGTCTCGGTCACTCCTGGAGGTCTCCGTGGGGCCGGGCAGGTGCTGCCAAACCTCCCACTGCGGGTCCTCCCCGGCTCTGGGAGTTGTGCTCAGCCAGATCCTCGCTCCTCGTTTAATTCCTGCTTTTCCCCACTCTGTTTGGGGCTGTTTCTGTCTGTTTTTCCTCCTTTCCCCGTGCAGATCTGGGTGCTGCACCCAAACCTGTGAGCACGGAGCTGCAGGTGAAGGGAACTGGTTTATTCTGGCCCTCGACAGGACATCGGCTCGTATTCGATTCCCGAGTGATTTCTCTCTAATGGCCCTGGAACAAACAGGGAGTGCACATCCCCACGCAATCCCGCTCACAGCCACCCTGCAAGAGGCGACTCGAGTTCCATCAGAGCCGAGGAGTCGGCCGGAATTCTGCTTCTCTTCCCGCATGTCAGTCCCTGAGGTTGTCCCACCTGCCGCCAGCGCCACCACCCGCACCTGGAAACAATGGGCAGACTGTCCAAACCGTGGGATCCTCAGGGACAGGAGGGCCCGGAGAAATAAAGTGCACAACAGCAGCAGTGCCTTGTCTGTGGCGTTTGTCCCCTGGAGCAGAGCAGGAAGGGGTGGCAGCGGTCCCGGATGGCACAGCCAGCCCGGGAAGTGGCTCTGAGCGAGGTGACCCGCGGCTGAGCCCCTTCAGAGGGGGATTTTAAATCAAAACCCCCAATTGCAGGCAAATAAAATGTGATAAAATGGCCACAGAGCTGTTGGAGAGAGGCCTGGAAGCGGGAGGCTTGGCGACAGCTGGGGCCGGGGGATGTTTTGGGAGACGCACAAAAAATGCAGTGTGGCATCACCCGCACTTCCCCCCAGCATGGGAAAGCTCCCAAGTTACTTTGAATTATTCCTTCTCTGGTGGTGAAGGGTGCCACAAACGCGAGAGGCTGCGGGAACGCCGCTGGGAATCCAGAGAGCAGCAGGGGAAGGGATGGACAGGATCCTTCCCTGACAGGTTCTTCCTCCCGGACTTTGGGGGCCGCCAGGCTGGCCAAGGGGTTTGGGTGGGTGCCTGGAGTGCCGCATGGCACCGGGGCTTCCCTGCTGGGGCAGGGACCCCACAGGGGTCTCCTGTGGAGCAGGGGCTCCCTTATGGAGGGCTATACAGGACAAGGCTCCCCTACAGCGTTCTGTATGGGGCAGGATCTGCCCTACAGACCGGGGCTTTTTCTGTGGGGTTCCGCAGGGAACTGGGCTTCCTGTGCAGGATCCCATATGGAGCAGGGGCTCGTCCTATATAGGCTTGGGGCTCCCCTATAGAGCAGGACTTCCCCGGCGGGGTCCCATACGGACCAGGGCTCCCTTGCGGGGTCTAATTAAGGGACAGAGGCTCCCCTGTAGGCCAGGGCGGCTCCCTACGGAGCCCGGCGGGGTCGCGCACGGGGCTCGGTGCCCCGGGGCGGGGGTTCCCGGCGGGGCCGGTGTCTCCCAGGGCTCGGGCCGGTGTCTCCCAGGGCTCGGGCCGGTGTCCCCGCGACTTCGGGCCGGTGCCCCCGGTTTGGGGCCGGTCCCCCCGC